>WUAR02293321.1:0-15608 GCA_015164055.2 Chrysaora achlyos
GCTCACATCTTGACTCAAGCTGCTATCCATTAGATACTGTGACGATAGGTACGGCACGAAACCTAAAAAAATGTTAAAAAATCTTGTTAACGTGAATATTCTTCGACTGTGTGCAATATCAAATGAGCAAAGCGCGAGCCAATTCCCTAATAACTGAGGTTGCTTTTATGGAAAGTAAATACCAGAAAGGATGAATTCTGGGCATATAATACATTTGATCACACAGTACATTCGCGAGTTAACAAGATTTTTAAAAAGGTAGACTTAAAACCTCTTGCAGATGCATCGTCCTGTTTTGACTCTGGGCTTGTTTTCCTTCTAATCATTTGCAACTGCTTTTTTCTTGCAAAGGGGACCTGAAATTAACATGAATCTATTTAGGATAGTATACAGAGAAAATATCTAAACAACAGAGCCGGCAAAGAGCAAAAGTGGCGGAACAGAAAGAAGAATGGGAGATAATTAAAAAGTTAGAAACGCATTATTTTCACGACATTTGCTAAAGAAGCCAAACGAGTCTAGAACTATAAAATTTCTATCTGAAAAACATAGGCGAATTTTCCATTTGGACGAGCTTTATTTATTTACATCTTGACAAAAGGCTCCAAAAAGACAGGAGTAGATTTATCCAGGCTCTAACGAATTGCAATTCAAAAATTAAATGCGTGCAAATTCTAATTATTTAATTTCAAATTCTTGTTCGATTGATAGCTTCATGGGAAGTAAAAAATTGAGGTACTTACTGTTTGCTCCGAGTCAAAGAAAAACTCTTTGTTTAGGTCAAGAATGTTATCCAAAAGAAATTGTCCCTAAAGGAAGAAGAATTCATTAGAATGCTTTTCAGGCTTCACATCTAAGGTATCTAAGGGCCTACTTGCATCAATACTCATTACCCAAAGTAAGGCCCTATTTCGACTTACCTGTGTAAATGCAAAAACGGATAAACACAAACACTTAGAAGTTCTTTATTGAAATAGAAACACACATGTTTATTCCTTTTAGTTTCAGGCATATTAAATGTTTCAGAAAATGCATACCTTGGCAAGGTTGTCCGTGAACAAGAAAGCAGTGAAGAATTTCAGCTCAACCTGCGTGCTGGCAATAACTGCACATAAACAACTGTAAGCAGCGCAGTGGTACTCTCTTCGTAATTCTGATAGCAGAGTTTCCCCTCTACAGTCCTCACATTTAGCAGAGTGAGCGGCTCTGGCGTAAAAAGAGGGGAAAAAATAATCGAATTTTCGGTCAAATTCACACCATTTAACCAGGTTGAAACTAACATATAACACTTTAAAAGGCTTAAAACTATCCTATGGATGGATGGATTTTAGGTAAGTGTCGAAAAGATTCAAGATTTCCCAATGCCATTTAAAGCTCACGGAAACATGAAATACCATGTTGTTTTTAAATGTTTATATAAACGGCACATTCTAAACTGCCAGTTAAAAGATTATTTGGTTATTAATATCATTTATTTAGATTATTATCAATTATCAAACTGCCTTTACAATATTGGCAGGTATGAGAGTTTGCATTGCTATGGTTAAGTTCTCATCATTACAAAACTCGTTTCCAAATGTTGCTTTGACCACAATAGCCTAAACACGAATTAGACAGAAAGTTGCAATAGCTTTGTCATTACTCACTTTGTAATTGCTTGTGTAAGCTCTTTGCCAGTTTCAGCAGTGGATAGATAAGCTCTAACAATCTCTGAATGTTTAGTTACCAAGTCATCTTTACCTAGACAAGTGTACAGGGACTGCACGAGTCTGAAGCAGCATATCTTTGTAACTAATTGACTTTCAAAGGCTAACTCAGGAATCTAAGAAGAGGATAAATGATCAAGCACACATTAACTACGTTTTTACTGCCAAAGAAATTGCTCCAAACTCCATTAGATATCTGATCAACAAAGTGACTTGGGGTTAAAATTTTACAATTTTCACATTCACACAATTTTCACATCTGTGTCAATAAATCCAAGAACTTTAATTCGTTTCAACAATATTTACTAGTCAATAACAGATATAGAAATTTTTGCCCAAATTAACATTGAATCCATAACTTCAACGTAAATCGCAGCTAAAAGTGGTAAATGATCAAGATATAAACATTTCCATAATGGTGGTCTTTAGATGAAACCTATAGGCTTTAAGATAAATTTACCGCAAAACAAATCAAGCTTCATCTCCCGCCAGGAATATTTTTCGTTTACAACATAATTAAAAAGTTAAATATTAACGAATAAATGACATAGTGATAGTTTTATAAGAATGCTTATAATAAAAATGTCCTTAGGATTTACAGAAAATTATAGAGACACAAAATGCTTTAAACTACCTTGACAAGCTTTGTTTCAATTCTCTGCATAATAACCTTGATATTTTCCTTGAAAAACTTTCTCACATTGCTGATTGGCAAATGCTGGAAGACTGGGGTAAAAATCCGTTCCAAGACTCCTCTACGGATACTATTGGGATATTTCTGGTCATCAAGAAGTATTGAAAAGCAGATATTCAAGGATTTATCGGCCATGGGAACAGTCAATCTGAATGAATTCAGCAATAAAATTTACGATCAATTACAGTAGAAACTCGTAAAAAATAAACGATTATTTATAGGCTATCAGCCTCAAAACATCTCGTCTAAGATTCTTGATACTGATTAATTTGCAAAGAAAACGTCCTTGAATCTCCATGGGCCAAAATTTTCTTCAAGGTGAATGGATAATTTTAGAACTTTTCATAACATATACAATGCTTTAATAAAAAATGTAGGGACTAAAGGGAAGCTATCTACATCTCAATCTTAATCTACATCTAAATTCGCATCTACATTTGCGTCTACATCTACTTACGCATCTACATCTACATATCTACATATCTACATATCTACATATCTACATATCTACATCTACAACTTCATCTAAAACTTCATCTATATCTACATATCTTCATATCTACATATCTACATATCTACATCTACATCTACAACTTCATCTATATCTACATATCTACATATCTACATCTACATCTACATCTACATATACAACTACATCTACATCTACATCTACATCTACATCTACATCTACATCTACATCTACATTTACATCTACATCTACATCAACAACTTATCTACATCACATCTATAACAATAATGCATCAACATCTACATATACAAGTACAAAAACATATGAATTCAACTGCATTAAATTTGCATCTACTTGCACGTCTACCATTTATATTGATAACAATAACTGGGTCTACATTTACATCTACCTCTACAACTACCACTACAACTACATCTACATTTCAACTGCATCTAATTTACATCCACATTATACGTCTGCATATGCATCTTCCACTTCATTCATCACTATAGCTGCTTCTACATCTACACGTATATGGATAGTAAATTTCAAGCAATCTCAAATTCATAATGAATCTACTCACTTTTTAAAATATGCTGTGAGAGCAGGCAATATTGTGCGGTTATAAATATCATCAGTTTCCTTAATGATCACGGTGAGCAAAACTTCAAGAAGAGCAGGAGTCGCAGACATTACAAGGCTCTTGAAAAACTAGAAGGTCAATTTGATAATAAAATTAGCATTAAAAGAGCTACTAAAAAGTTTGAGCAATTTTTGTTTGGAAAAGGCTTTAAAAGAAAACTTTAGAAGAAAATACACTAATACAAACATTGCATCGGCTTCCAAAAATTTAATTACTAAGCGAATTAAATTATCAAACTAGTGGATACAGAACATCACAAAACAGTGCAAGAAGAAAGACGATGAAAGGAAAAACGAAATGAAAAAATTAAATACTTATAGCTATTTACACTGCCAGACGGTGCTTCATCAGATGTAAATAACATTCAAATTTATAACAGAGATTTCCAATGTGACATGAACAATTTAATTGGTGTAGTATGAGAAAAAAGTAATGCAAGGAGGGAAATGTAGTGTGGGTGAGGGAATTAAGGTGATTCTGAATGTCTTGCATTATTGAAAAAAAAAATGGTTGGTTGCTGAGCTATGGAAACATGTATTGCGAAGAAACCTGCCTTGTTCAAGCAATCCATGTATTCACTGTATTTAGAACTTCCAGCAAGTAAGTCTGCAGAGCTAAGTGGGAATGACGTTGCAATGAATCTCTTTAGTGAATCTCTGTTTAAAAGAAAGATAGTTAAAGCTTTAATGCTTAGATTGTTCACAGTTGTTCACAGATAGCATTAATAACAACCTTATATCTCGTATATTTCAGAACATACATACATATAAAAGGTGCAGGTTACTCCCAGAAAGGTTACTGTCATTGAACCACGATAGAAGACCAGGATCAAAGGATCTATAACAAATCCCATAAGCTAAAGCTTAGTACAAAAATATCTACTGATAGCCTTTTATGCAGACAACCGTTCACGGGTAGTAATCAACACACGGTAAAACGTCTTATATTTCAAGACAAAACAGATCGAATACATCGATAGCTGCCCAAAGGAGGCACTTCTATTAAAACATGACAGATGTCCAGTATGTATCAAAGGCATGGAAGCAAGAACTCTGGAAATATTCCCCAAATAAAAATTTGCAGCATGAAAACTCAAGGAAGTGTACGATATTACCCTGCATTAAAACTCTGTTGTTTGCTTTACATTCAATTTCAATTTATAAGTTTGATATTGAAAAATCATCTTATAAATTCAAACAAGACCAGACTGTAAAAACTTACCCTACAGGAGCGGTTGCATCTTCTCTTAAGCCATTGAAGACCAGAGGAAGCAATTCGATTAAGTGGCCCTATGATTGTTTTAAATAAATATGAAGGTTGATAGAAAACTCGTTTTTATCATGATCAGGATAATGTTTCATGATCAGGATAATGTATCAAACAGATTGCAAAATTTATGGGGAAATTTATACAAATATATGGCAAAGCAGGAAGTGCTAAAGATTCAACAGCCGACAACTCAATAAACTCGTTTTTATCATGATCAGGTTAATGTATCAAACAGATTGCAAAATTTATGGGGGTAATTTATACAAATATATGGCAAAGCAGGAAGATTTAAAGATTCAACAGCCGACAACTTAATAACTAGGATTACTCGTGTTGGTTAAACTACACCAGATTTGAATTTCTTGGATCTTCTTGGACATCCAAGGATTCTTATCATTCTTACAGATCTCCTTATTATTCTCACAAATTTCCTCATTATTACTGGAGAGGCGGGGAGAGGGGAGCTGTTGGTCGAGCTGTCCAGATTGTAAGTTAATGATTGTGAATGCTAATATCGAAAAAGTATATTAATGTACTGCAGCTGTTATCATTGTCAATGAAAACAAATGAAAAAGGTTTTACCTTAAATGCTAGTCCCGTGCTAGAATCAGACAGCAAAATCAGAAAAGTTGATAAAGGTGGGGAGGCATTCAAACCAACTGACTTCATTGTTCTCTGAGTAAAAATAAAACATGATGGCAGCTATCTGTATGAGTGAAAGTAGACGACTACAGTTGCGAAGAAGATTTGGGAAAAAAAAATGAACAAAAAGGAAAACGGATAGGACTATAAAGAACATTTACGATCTTAAGAAGTGTTTTTCATTAGAACGACGTCGTAAACAGTCTAGAACACACTGAGGACAAGCCTTGCACTATGTTAACACTGATAAAACATTATGGCAACCAGGCTTTAAGGAGGCCAGGTCTCACAACCTCAGCCAGCCCGTTTACTGCGATCAAATAAACAGGCCCTTGGACACCTAGGGCATTTTAAAGTAGCAATGCTGCAAGATATTCTAAACTTAGCTTAGTCTACAGGATAGAACAAATAAAAGAGCTACTTACCTCAGCATCAACGTTCAACAAGTGTTTAAGAATATTCAAAGAGGCTATTTTCATGTCCATGCTTGCAGACGCTTTCCACCAGTAGCTCAACGTAGTCCATTTGCTCAACAACTGATCAACAACTTGATGTTTTGCTCTGGAAAAGAATTCTGCTGTTTATAAAGAATATCTGAGATTCGAACCGATACTAGAGAATTAGAGAAAAAATGTCGTTGGCTGTAACCTTTCCTTGACAATCAACGAAAAGTGTGGAAAAGCCAGAATAAATTTCTTAAATTCCAGGTGAACATAGAAATGAATTACTTCTTTGTCAAATCTTATTCCAAACCAGTGTTTGGGCAGAAAAAGCAACCCGCGCATGCAGGGAAATACTTAGTAGGGAAATTGGATAATTCAGGGAGATCAATTGTGAAAAATGCGAAAAAACATATTTCTTACTGCTACGCATAATTTTAATGGTCAATGGTTAGAAAATAGAACCAACAAAACTAGGCAAGGGCGAGGGGATTGACTCGTGCCATTATTAAAGGGTGATTTTTTAAAGTCATAATACGTTTAAATGCGATAAGAAAGCATTACATATTCAATTTTCACGATAGGAATAGTGTATGTACATATCAAGTGCAATAATATCGAAATTAGAGCAGTTCTTCAGATACAAACAAATAACTATTAGCAGTAGCTATGAAGCGCTTAGGCAACAGTACTGTATGTTATGCAATATTTGATGACTTAAAGTTTTCTGTTTACTGCAGGAAATCTGTTGAAAATATGATTTGTGGAAGGAAATAACGAGCTTTTGCATTAATACTAAATACGAGAGAAACTGACTAAAAAATAAAACCGAAAATCGAAACAAATGAAAAACAATTCGTTTATTGCAATTTCAAATCTCTTTTACTTTCATATAGTCTTAATGTAGGAACAGATGAAAGAAAATTTTGGGCCCAGCCCTTTATCCAAGTCTATAGATGCTTTTTACATATTTTGCTTTTTTATATCTTTTATTCTTAATGTAGGAACCCGAGATTTATTAATTCTTTAAATAAAATATATGATGGCATCGTTTACCAAGTGTTATAATTGTTTCGGGCCAGTTTGCATAACAGTTTTCAAGGTATTCAGATCTGAATTGTCACAGTCCAACAAGTGCAGTATAAGATAAGTATAAGAAATAAAAGATTCGTATAATTCTTTATAGCAAAAAAAAAACAAGAATACTATTGACAAGCAGTCAACATATGAATGGCAAACCCTTTACGTTCGACTGTAGTTCGTGAGTCTGATAACTCATAACGAACGAGTGAATAAACGGTTGATCTTCGACTTCGACTGGCAATTAAAAGGACATGGTTACACGAAGCCTGGGGAAAGGAAGGGTGGCATAAAGTAGCACGTGGTCCAAGCGCTCAGGACCTTGCGACAAAACGCGGAATGGCGACTTTACAACACGCAGAAAAGTGATAGTTATAATTTATAAGCACCTTTTTGCAATCTGTGGCTTCTGTTTGCTGCAACTTTCCAGTATCCCTTGCAATAGAAGAGAAAGCAGCGATGGCATCGAAATTCCCTGGTCGATAATCAATGAAATTATATTCCCATCTCTAGACAGGATGTATTCATTAATGGTTGGTTTGAATATGTGGTAGAACACAGATCCTCTTGGTGATAGTGGCCAGGTTCCTACAACAAAAAGAACAGTTATACTGCTATGCTACAATATTTGACCAAAGTCTTGCAACACCCTCCCTCCCCTATCAAAAATCGTTAATTTTTGTGAAATATAGAACTGTTGAATTCTGCAGGATAACTGTTGGTCATTTTTAATCTTAAAGGCAAACACGGGGTCTTGGTATTTTATATACTTCCTCGCCCCTGGTTCTCACATAGCAATTATGTAAAAAGGTATCCGCAATTGTAGTGCAGCGGTCCATGTTCAAGATTGCTGCCAAGAAAGGCAAGGGAAGTGAGTTGACTTAAAAGTTACCTGGCTGGTCCTTGACGGGCTTAGGATCAAGAAGAACATCAGTCAACATGTTCGGCTGTAAGAGAAGTTGCATTTCTAATCACCAGAATTTCATTGCAAGTCACACACTAATTTTCCCACCACGGAAAATTAAACATGGCTAAGTTTAACTGTAAGTAAAAATCGGTAAGGCCTCATCAACATAATAAATCGTTTAGGTACAATTGAACCATAATTTACCTCCATTTCAAGCTGCAAAGCTAGTCGTAGCATGCAGTCAGCAAGTCGTTTCTGAACTGGTTTTATTGCAGCGTCTTCATTAGCAGATAAAGGCATCAAACCATTCACAACATTGGATAAAAGCTGTGTACACAGTGATTTGTAGGCCTGCAAAGAGAGAGTACGGTATTGGTTAGTAAATCGTATTTTAATGTAATGAGTGATGTAATATCAGCCCTGAATCTTTAATATAAACAATAATAACAATATGAATAATAGTATTTATTATCATTATTAATATTATCATTATTATACAGGTTGCGGTTATCTAAACTGGTCTTAACCGTGCTCTTTGCTGTAAAGGCAGAGCGGCTTATACAGAGAGGCAATAAGAAAGACAAAATTTCTTGTTGTGACTCGAAATTTCACGCTACTCATCAATCATCAGACAACTCGTATTATTATTGTTAGTATCATTAATATTATTTTTAAAAATAACTATTTATTTTGAAATAGTATATAATTCATCTTTTCTTTTTGCATCCTTTATACTTATATTTTTATCTATACCAATATTTTGCCCCTTGGTACGATGCTTCCTCAGAGTTAAGCAATTTAAATCTAAATATTGCAACATATATTGTGTACGAGTGACCTGATGATGGTAAATAATGACGTTCTGTGGCATTGAAGAGTAAACAGTAATGGGGAGAAGAAATATAGGAGGGATAATCAAGATTGACATTTTATGGGTGAATGCAAAGAATGGCAAAATATGATGTACGAAAATAAACAAGGAAAATATAAAATTGATGAACAAATAATTGAATATCAATCATGAGTAAAAAACCTGAGGTTGTAGCGCATGTTTCAGTAAGCCAGTGTTGTTTAAAAGTTCGTAACCAAGGGTAAGCTGCTCAAGTTGTGAAAATTTCTCATTTCCAAGCATAGTATTTCCAAGATCGACAGGCAAATGACCAATCAGATCGTATCTGAAAATCGAAAAAGATTTCAGACACAGTAATGAGGAATCCCGGGTATAAATCTTTAAACGCATACATTCATGCGAACTTTGAAACATGTACATTAATATGAAATTTTTTTTGAAATCGTGATTTTACGGCTTTTGCTTTGCAATTCAAATGAAACTACAAAACATGTACCTTTATATGTTACTTTGAAAGATTTAAACTTATGTGACACTATGAAACATCTACATTTATAGAAAGGTGTGGAAACATGTACGCTCTGAAAGATGTATATTTATATGAAACAAAGGAAGATGTAAATTTATATGAAACAATGGAAGATGTAAATTTATATGAAAAGTTTGATTGAAATCGTGATGTACATTTATGTGAAACTATGGAAGATGTACATTTATATGAAAAGTTTGATTGAAATTATGATTTTACGGCTTTTGCTTTGCAAAACAGACAATTCATATGAAAATATGAAAACATGTAAATTTACCCATTTATACACTTTATCCAATATAACATTTAACACTAATTTGATGTTTAATGACCACGAAATCGCATTGCACTTTATACATGAACAACAATATAATCAACAAAATTACAATGGGCGAAAAACTATGATTGCCTGCAAGAGCGATCCAAAAGCGTCAAAAAAGCTATCGGAAAAATTCACGCGAAGAAAAGAAACTGCAATATTGGGAGATTAGTACCTTTCTTTTGCCAATACAGATGTCAACGATGATATAAATGCGTTGAAATAGGCTGGAGGCAATCCCTTTCTCATACCAAGGCACAATTGTTGCATCTAAATCACGTATGAGACATAAATATTAATCACCATTAAATTCTATAGTCTTCAATATTCTTTAAATAATAACAAAAATATTGTTGACCCAAGTATTTCTGGTGAAAGCTAAGTCAGTAATACACGTATACACTACTACTGTTTCAAGCCTCGAGAGTGAGGGAGAGGAGGGAGGTGCAAAAGTGCAGGATGGTAGCAAGAAAGTGCAATTCTATAGTCTCCAAAATTCTTAAACGCATAATATAAATATTGTTTACCCAAGTATCTTACTTCCTATAGAAGATCAGTCAGTAATGCACTACTACTGTTACAAGTCTTGGGCGGGGAGAGAGGAGGGCATACGTGCAGGATGAGAGTCAGAAAATGCAATTCTAGGGCTCCTTGGAAAAATCCGGCATTTTGAGAATCATCATGGGTATGCAGTTCTTGTATATGCCTTAACATTATCTGTACAAAACAGATTCAAAATAGATTTGATCACTTTTGCTCTATGCCGTTTAAACGAAAAACATGTAAGGCAGTCTGTTCCTATTTTATTTCGTTGCAAAATCATTGACTTAAATGCAAGGCAATATCTGCACAACAAATAAGCGATGGAGTCTGTTTCTAGAGCATGTTTGTTCAAAACATTGAGTTGTAATAGGTTCTGCAATGCGTGAGCTGTGTGGCCCCAAAAATAGCAACGAGACGGACTTAAGGGTAAAAACAATAGGCCTTCAACCGATTTCTAGGTGATATTGTTCTATCTAGTACAGTGTAAACAGGAGGTGATGTTTAAACATCACTTGATCCGCATCACTTTGCTCCAACACCGCGCAAAGTTGGGGATTGAAGTTGGGGACTGAAGTTTGGGATTGACGAAGTGAAACTAGATTTACCGTACCTCTTCAGGCAAATTCTGAAGAACAGTTATATCAGCAACATCGAATCCCACTGCTTCGGGTTGCAGTATACATAGCAGGATAATGTCATGTAGCTCTCGTACGAAAATTCTTGATGTTGAAGCTTCAAGCTGCAAAATAAAGAGAAACGATATTTTTATGCGGCATGAATTCCTGACTTAATATTTATTATCCTGTATGAGCTATGTAACACATTTAAAAAACAATATCTCATTGAAAGAGGAGGATAAATGTGATAGCATATTTTGAAGAAGGTGAGCTTGGAAAAAACTTGAAACAACCGTTGACAAGACCTATACAAGAATGTTTAGGGCGATACTGAAAAAATCATGGCAGCAACATCCGACCAAAGAACCGCGCTGTGCACTGCTATAGAAGTGAATCAGAACTCATCAGCAAAGTACTGCTATGGAAACCAAGCCATGAACGCCGCAGAGTCGGACGACCACGTATGACCTACATTGATCAAGTCTTTCGCAACATTGGTCAGCAAGCTGAAGACCTTGCCACAGTGATGTCGGACAGAGAAGCCAAGAGAGAAAGAGTGGAACTGTCCCGGGCAACCCGCCCGACTCGATGAATGACGATGAGCCTGGGATGCCGTTGATATAAACATTTACACAACAACAGACCAATAAATGGTAGTCCCAAAGCAATGAAAAAAATACGCCAAAAAAGGATTACTCTGCCTTGAAGACATGAATTAATATCCCAGCTGATATTCGAGATATCCAGACACTTGGATGCTTTAAACAACTTTAAGAGCGCACCTGACGAGCTAAAACCTTGAATTACAAACATGGCCCCTCTGGAAGAGCCGCCCATTTCATTTTAAAGTTTATTATCGATCAAACTATATTGTATTAGGTTTTTACAAGTAGCTTAAGGGGTATGTTCTATAAATGATTATCATATGAGATAGTAAAGCAAGATTTGTTAAAATATTTGTGAGTAAAACCTGAGTAAACCCATCCAGGTTCAAATCTCTAATTAAGTAGAAGGGGGAAGGAATAACTTTGTGAATTCGATTTCTTAAAAAAATCTGCACAGGAGACCTGAGAATAAAAGGAATTTGAGCAACATAGCAGATTAATTCAGTTTCAGTCTCAAGCCTTATGGAAACGTGTTAAAAAGATCAAAATACTGGATCCATAAAAAGATAATAGTAGCTATTCCCAAAATCCGCCATATGTTACTTGATAAAAGGGTTGGACCATGAATTTTTTAGCAACGAAACTACAAACTTGCGAAATCATCATGATGCTCGTTATAACAAAATTATATTCTTACATTGTAGAATTGCTTATTTTTTCATGCATCGATTTGAAATCAACATTCAGCAGGAAGTTTGAAACTCAATTGGCACTGTTTAGGAATTTGACGCCCATGCTCTTGGAGAAAGGTGTACGAAGTAAATTGACTGAAAATTAAATGTTTTGTATCAAGAACAAACTTTTAATACCTTCACATCTCTCCACATTCCTGAATTCAGCGTTGTAGTAAGGAAATCAAGCGTTCTCACCACTGCAGTACACTTTGATCTAAAACACCAAAACTTAATTCGAAAGGCTATTTCTATATAAACATCCGACAGTCCGCACCGTTAGTCAATATTTGATAATAAAGATTGCCAGCATGAGGAATTTTTCAGTCTCTGAACTTGCTGCACGAATGCAGGAGTCGATGAAATAGGAAATTTGCCATACCTGCTATAAAGATGAATATCCATCGGCGTGAGAACATTTGATGGAATTATAATTCCAGCTTTCGCACATTTGATCCTTGTTGCTTCTAGTCCATTCAGAGCAAGCTCCTTTACAAAGTATTCGACAGTTGCAAGTGCAACACTGTTTTCATCTGCATTAGACAAACATAAATTTTGATAATCAGTTAGATTATTCACTAATGACATCAAACGCAAGTTCTTCCAAGCCGCTGTTCCATCCGTCCTTATCTACGGTTCTGAAACATGGACGCTCATAAAGAAACTTCAAGCTAAATTGGATGGCCCCCTACACGCGTATGTTGATAACAATATCAAACATCTCTTGGAAAAGTCACTCTACGAAGCAGCGTTTGTATGCACGACAAATTTTCCCCAATTTTAAAAGTCATCAGAAAAATTAACACCAGATTCGCAGGACACAGCTGGAGAAGCAAATACAAACTTGCTAACGAAACTCTGCTTTGGTCCCCAAAACATGGTTCCTCCAAAGTTGGTTGTCCCGCACGGACATTCATTGACCAGCTGTGCGACGATACAGGCTGTCTCTCTGAGAAACTCCCGAACGCAATAAATGATCGTGTCTCATGGAAAGGGAGAGTTAGAAATATCCGTACAAGCACGACCTGATGATGATAATGATGGAAACTGATATGAATATAGGTGGAAAATAGGAATATTATATGACATCCATGAACTAGAGACATCACGCTAGCCTTCAGTATGGCTGATTTGTGAATTTTTTCTCGGTCAGTTACTAAGACCAGCTACTGGACCCACAAAATCTTTACCAAGAACATCTACAAGGTGTCTCAAGGCTGGACCTTGGCCGATCGCAATGAAAATTTTAACCAATATGGAACTGAGATCCGTGTAACATGCCTAGTCTTGATAACCGGACCACTCGAAGATCTTAAAACAAACTGAATCGACATTTTCGAAAGAGTAACACAGGGCAAAATGGTCTCTCCTACCTAGAACCTAAAATCTGGAACAATCTATACTCTGGCCTAAAGACCGCTAAGAATGTAAATAGTTTCAAGCATGTGATCAAAGATAAATTATAAAAAGACCTCAAAAATAAAAGAAACAGTCCCTATATATATAGTATCGAAATTCTAGAAGCTGCAACGGAACTGTCTATCTACAATCCTGAGAATGCAGCGTTTCTCTCAACTTTTGAGGCATAAATTTTGTTTTATTTTCTTTCGGGAAAAAATTTCTTTCAATGACATCTCTGGAGGGACCATTATGGAAACAAGGTCACACTGACCTTTTAACGCTATAACTGCCATTTAAAGCTGGAAGTATATATTTTGAATTACATTTTTACGCGTTATATTGTACACCTGTAATAAGACTTCTTATTATCTTAAATTTACATTACATTTAGTTTAAATTCAGTTATTTTAGATGGCCAATTTAACATACATACATACATATACAATGTTGGGTGAATAAAGGTCTGAGAAACAGCCGTCCCTACGGCAAGCAAAGCAACATAACAGTGAGACTACATTCCATGAGTCTCAAGCAGTCAAAAAATATCCGGTACCTAATATTTAGCACAGGGGCTACGCATCATCTAGAAGTATGGCATCTAAAATATTCATAAACAATTACTTACCCAGAAGAAGCTGAGAAGGGCTGACTAAATTTGCTCTTGTTATCCATGTATAGCAATCTAAAGATGCCAGATATCTTTCAAGCCAGCTCACGAGATCTTTTACGTTGAAAACCGATTTTACATCACACATTGTTGGGTTCA
Source organism: Chrysaora achlyos (assembly GCA_015164055.2). NCBI lineage: Eukaryota > Metazoa > Cnidaria > Scyphozoa > Semaeostomeae > Pelagiidae > Chrysaora > Chrysaora achlyos. The sequence goes on from WUAR02293321.1 coordinate 14,212, forward strand.
TTCTGCTGCCGCTGGTACCCAGTCCGCCACCTTCAAACCTTGAATAAAAGCCGATTTTAAAAATCCATTTAGATCAAACTAAATTACACAAAAAACATTGGACTAACAGACACATCACCTTGGCTCCTAGAAATAATCGATGTTATGTTACGATGTTACGAATTTATTTTTAGAGCAGACTCTTTAAATGCAAACGGGAAAATAAGAGGGAATACCTGTCAACAAGATATTTCGCACCATCAGATTTGATTGTATTTTCGAACCACGTTCGAGCTGTTGGCATTTCTAGAAAATAATTTAGTAGGTACCAATACACAAGATCCTGCATTTTTCCTTTATGTAAAAAAATTTAAAAAAAGCTGGCAATTGGTGCTCAAAATATCAGGGTAGAATTTCAAGGCATGCTGCCTGCAATGCCATAATAAGATGGGTATACAGATTTGCGAATCTTGCAAGCAGTAGTAGTAGTGGTAGCAGTAGTAGAAGTAGTAGATTAGTAGTAGTGGTATACAACAGTAAGCTGACTATAATAGATTAGAGTAGAGTAGAGTAAAGAAAATTAGACCATCATAAATTGTATCAGATCGTAGTAGAGAAGAGTAAAGTGGCCTGGAAGAAAGTATTTTGACTTATAGCAGTAGAGCAGCAGTAATGGTAGAGGAGAGATGATGGCAATAGAAGTGAGTAGATTGGATTAAAGTAGAGTAGAGTTGTTGTTTCAATGTAAAGTGAATTCTCTCGCATTGGTTATTTCACAAGAAGAAAGATCTAGAAAAAGATCTCACGAATTGGTAAGTCACTCTATCTTAGGCAAGCTTCATTTCATCAGAAAGGCCTTTAAGCACAGCATGATTGTGTAACAAGCTTTATCTTGTAATTTCTTTATATTTCATATCAAAACCTGGTCTCGTCGGCAGCAATGAAAATAGCAGTTCCATGCATTTGTGGCGGCACTCAGTTTGAGGTCTTCCACATTGACGAAGGAGCCATTCAAAGATGTGATCCAATGTCAACCCATCTGATTGATATCTTTGCAAAGATCTAGGATACAAAAACCACATCATAAAGATACAAGAGTTTTTGAAAACCACTTTTGCAATCGTTATCATTATTTCTGCCATAATCATAATCATATACACTATCATCATCATAATTAGCATTATCATAACCACTATCACTATCACTATCACTATCATTATTATTATCATTATCAAATCATTTATCATTATCATCATCAATATCAATATCAATATCAATATCAATATCATTACCATTAACATTACCCTTACCATTACCATTACCATTACCATTACCATTATCATCATTATCATTATCATTATCATTATCATTATCATTATCATTATCATTATCATTATCATTATCATTATCATTATCAT
>WUAR02294432.1:0-15600 GCA_015164055.2 Chrysaora achlyos
ATAATATAGTCTAAAATGAAACAGATAAACAGCAAGCCATTCTTGCTTACAGCATCCGGAGATAGATCAAACACTGCATGTTATGTCTTGTTTTTGTGATGCATCGGAAAGGCACTTGGTCATCCCGTTTCAAACAAGCAGGCCAGTTAAAAAGTGATTCGGTGAAACGCCGGGTGTCCATATACGTACAGAAAAATATATTTGCTTCCCGAAGGGTATTAGAACGTTCAGAGGGGAACAAATTAATAATAATGATAATAATATCGACTAAACATGTTTGTACAGGATAACCTACCAGTGCAACATGCACTTGGGCACATTACATTAAAAACATAGCTGCCACATTGCTCCCTTGAAATTCTCAGCTATATTTTTAGGTTTAATGTTTCTCAACGTAACTTCTATATCAGGCCATCCTCTCCCCATTTGGGTTGTTGTTGAGAGAAGATGTCTTTAACAACTGTCTACATGGAGTGAGATTTGCAATTTTACTAGAACATAAAAACTAAAAAACAATAACTGTATTTGGAAGCCTCCAGGACTTCAAAACAAAAAAATGGCTTTACCAGACATGTACTTGGTGATGTTACACTAGATTTTTTTGCAAGCCAGAAAGCATGCATACTGATTTGGTACCCAAGTTGGAGTTTGTGAAAGCGCTGGCTGTTGGGGGGGGGGGGGTGCAGCTTCTTGAACGAATACCCTCCCTTTTTACCGATTAACCGATCTCAAACGGGTGAACATCTGAGGTTTGCATTCGTATCTAATGGCTCTTCCGTTTTAGCCAACAGAACATACTCAATGTGCCTTCTAAAAACTAAAATCAATGTAAACACTTCTTCTATATCCGATAATTGACTACAATAGGGAAACGTGGGTTGAATGCAGTGCTTAGCTTTCTGCATAGACACATAAAAATAGGAAAGATAGCTGTCTACATCAAAATTCATGTTGATAATGGTTGGAACGACTCAAACCCGTTGGCTTTAGGCGTGTGGAAATCGATCCCTGCTAGACTGAAACCCTCGATGATCTAGCCCCCCTATTCTACCCCTTACCCCCTTACTTTTCAAGCCTCTCCAAATACGCTGTCTGCTGTGACTGTTTGGTAGGTTGCTAGCCGCCTGCTAAGTTTTGCTATGAAGGGAAAAGAGGTTCATATCAGCCAAAGTGAGGCGCAATCAAGATGGTAGCAATGTTGTACACGTTCAACATTGCTATCGCAGTGCTAGAAGGCGCCATAACTTAAATTCGTCAAATGTTGGTTTTGATCACCAAGTCGGCTGCGCGTTTGTAAAGAGTCATCTACTTTAATAATACTTTATTTACAACTTGTTCCTGTGTTATGTTAGCGGTCTTAACATGAAGATAGTGTGAAAATATGGAGCATCAAATCCCAATCGATATACACTACAATAAACTGCTCGGTAAGAATCCTTCGTTTATCATTCTTATTTAGATATCAAATATTATGGGACACAAAGATTGAATGTGCTCGAAAAGTATAATTTGGAGGAAAGAAAGAAAACGAGGGCCTAGTATGGCTGTAAGTCATTTTAAAAGGCATAAACAAGAACAAAACTTATCCTTGCTGTAAATATTTACACTTAAAAGTTGTTCACTTTCTTGAGCTAGGCGTTTAGTCCAACTTTAATTCATCGAATGTATAAATTAATCTAATAACAGTCTGCAGGCCAGGCCTATACCAACCCAGGTTACAGCGGCTTATTTTTTAGCTCTCATTCACTAACTAAGCCATTTAGGCACTTTTATGCCAAGACAACCTCTATGCTGGTACTGGGGATGTCATTGCATACCATGAGAAATGGCTGCAATTTATGTGTTTCATGGTCGTATGTGGCCAAATCTTTCGTGAAATGTTTCCATTTTGTATGCACAGGAAAAGCTGTGGTCTCTGTGGCACAGTGGTTAGCTTGCTAGAATTTAAATCTACATAATTGTGGGCTCGAACCGCAGTTATGCCATCTGTGACTAAAGAGATAACAACCTTGGGCGAGTTGTGAGCACAATTGTGTCTCTCTCTACCTGGGAGTATAAATGGCTACTCGATTGATAGTTATGAGCACTTTGTGTGGCTGCACCATGCTATTTTAATACATGCTATATGAATCCAGACCAGGAGGTAATCTGTACAGTCAATTGATAGCCTTGGGCTAGAAATTCGACTATAAAACAGCACATTTTAACTGCACATTTTGATGTTTATGTTTTTTAGTTTCTGTTACTCATCAACTATGATTTAATGATAAAAAGGAAGCAGGCTTTCTCAGATTGACGGCTGTTTGACAAACAACTTTCTAACCACCTTCTTATGCCTAACAGTTTTTCAACCAATCTTCTAACCGCCTCTAATGGCCTTTTAACAGTTTCTTTCGAAATCCTTGTTTCTTCGATTTTAGAATACTACTGTGTAGTTTCTTAATCTGTGTGCTAATCTTTCCTTATCTTTCATCTCAACTTAGCATTGCATGTAGATCACGGCAGCCACACAAATCTATTCTGCCTCAGTTGAGACACTTTCTTAATTGTAATCCTCCCAGCAAGCGGAAACATTGCTCTTAATACATAACCACTTGACTGTGAAGTCCCTGTACCAAGGAACAGCTCTGGTGCTGTTTTTATTAGACAATTGTTTTCTTTAAACCCGACTGACTTTCATTGTTTCCTTCAGAATACATTAATTTTTTTCTGAATTCATCTTTGTGCAAATTTTGATAGAATTTATCTGCCACAACATTATAATATCTGACTGAAATAAAATTGAAATAATTGAGAGTCTTTTTATTACTGGTAATAAATTGGCAGAGGCTTACATTGCTGGTTTAGTATCTCTAAAACATTACTTGAGTGTACTAATCATTAGTATCCTGAAATCCACACAAAGAACACAATGTTTTTCCTTGAAGTTGGAACCTTGGCATTAGCCCATTGATTACATTTTACCATGATATCTTTGTAGAAATTCACTTCTTCTAACCTTCCAAGGAAATAATAGCACCAGGAGTTGAACTGCGTTTGCCTCCCCTAGTATTGGCAGATCGGTGATTAGAGAGGTGTATGGAGATGTATATGAAACTCTCTTGACTTCATTTATTGCAAATTTTTTGGGGTGTTTATGGCACTCTTGGATAAAGCCCTGTTCTTAAAACCTCTCCTACTCCTAGCAGATCTCATATCTTGCTAACCTTCTCGTACCAGGTGTTGGAAAGATCTGGCTTAAGAAGTTGAACATTTGTTAATATGTGTACACGTTTTTATGCATCGCCACAATTTGCTTAATCATAACTTTACCAGCAACCTATGTGTAAATGGATGCCAAATATCAAAATCCTCAACAAAACTGACTTAAGCATAATATTTCACAGCAACGCAGCAAAACACAAAGATAAAAACTTAATATAATGGAACACCTTACTTAGAAACTGGAGGAAAATATTGCCAAGAAACCTTGGGAACATATATTTTCTGGTTTTTAATCAATACACCTCAACTGACTTTCACATATTGGATAACTCCTCAGTTACGCCGCACAACTGATTTCAGATAGCGAAGCGCGCTTTATATAAGCGGTTTTTCATGCGCGGTAACAGGTATTGTGACACGGAGGGAAAAGGATCTTTTATTTATATATTTTTATGGAAAAAGCCACGGATCTCAAGCCTCATCTACGATTGGAAGCTCTTATAAATAACAAATAGTCACACAGATGTGTTTTTGCTGGTCTCGCGAATAAATATCAATAATGCAAAGAATCGTTGATAAGTTTCTTTTTCTAAGCCCACATGAAAGGTCTCGGTGCTCGAAAAATCTGTTTTTTAATTTTGTGTACCTTCGAGTCTATTTAGCACCCTATAATCGTCTACATTAGAATATTGTGCAGATGCAAACTGTACTACACATGCTACGTATACACATACACAGTGTCTATACAATCTGGGAGTTACTAATAAAGATCTTTATACGAATTATCAAGTTAGATATAAGAAGTATCACCTGCGAAATCATGTAAATTTGTTGCAACAACTAACATCTCCAGAGTTTGTCTGTCTCTTCCCGTAAATTAGCCTAACATTGGCCTAGATCTGACAGAAATTTTGATGGCTATGAATGGCTTTGATGGCTGTGTGCGAAAGATCGTTTTGATAAAAGCTGAGCTTGCTGAAATGCACAGCTCACAGCAGCTGAGAGTGATTGTACCGAAATTTGCGATTTGCGTCATTAGATGTTACATGCGTGGGTGCTGCTTTGCATTAGTTTTTGTTGAAATATTGAAAACGGTTCTACAATTGAATATACAGACCTGTATTCTAGGTTTGCCACATCAGTAAATCGACTAGGTTCGCAGACTTGCGGTTGTTTTCATGTAGGCACATCACAAGCAAGGTTATTGTCAGAGAAGATTTTGCTATGCATTGATTTTAGTTGTGTATCAACGTGAACATTATCGATATGTGCAATCATAGCATATATCAGATCTTCTTTGTACTGCTGAGGTTTGTCTGTTGCACTAATCACAAGCTTCTATCGTTTGAATTTGTTTTTAAATTGCTGGTTTGTGTAATGATATTGCACTAGCTTAAGATGCAAACAAGATGACGATGTATGTAGAATGTACAGACAATGGGAGGATGTTTGCAGTTTCTTGAAAATCGAATCTAAGACATAACTAACCTATGAACTATATTTTTCTATGCATACTTTGGAACGAAGCTTAGCTTTAGATGTTTGCAAAGCTAGCAAAGGCTCGAAGCAAGATGGGGTGGTTGCATTTTCATGTGGTCTTCAAACTGACACCAAAATACAAGTGTTCGTACTAAGCTAAAGATGTTTGGTAGGATGGTCAGTCGAACGCCAGCTAGGCATGTGTGCTTTATGTCCAAAACAAGGTATTGTGTTTGCTGCTGTCTGTACTGTCTGTAGACTCGAGCTTTCTACTGATGTTTGCAGTCAGAAACAAAGTTATGTTTGCATGCAGCTACAGTTCATAAACCAGATAGGGATTTGTGGTGAAGATCAGAAGCAAGGCATGATATGAGAAAGCTGCAAAATCTCCAAGATCGGATCTAGCTACGGATATTTGCAGAAGATTCTGGCATCTGCAGTTTCTTACAGTACTGCCTGTTTTCTAAACTGCACTTCGCTGTTACCTTGCAGTATGTAGAGGTATGTAATGAGGCATTGAGAAGACAACTGGACTTTTTTTGTTTGAAAGTGCGTTTGAAACAAATGTTACGAAATATATAAGATAAATTCAACTATATCTTCAGACATTTAAAGGTAAAACCGTAGAACGATCTACCAACGAAAAATGCAAATTTGTCAACCAATATGTGGTTTAACTAACGCTCGTATGGTTTGGATAATTTCAAGTGATTAAGTTTAATAGCTCTCTCGTCTTTCACCTTCAAAACATATCCTATCCTTTCTCCTTTGGTAAATTTCCTCTCCAAAATGTAAAAGGAATATCTAAGGAAACAAACACTGAAATTTCCTTCATTTGTTCATAACTTAGGACATTTTCTTGATTGCAATTCTTCATTTCAATTGACATGGTTTATAACGGAAAGGAAACTTAGTGAAGTTTATTGATTAATATCATAAGATGAAGCGCTATTTAATGGCCTATAATCTTTATTTATACAATTTATAATTGTTCTTGTTTCTATAAATCAAGTTTGACAATCTCTCAGCCAGAAAATAAATAGAACAGTTGATCTAGAAGCAACAATGCGTATTATATTAAGCAGCACGCATTGTTGCTTCTTATTGGTAACTGCACTTATCCCTGCACAAATCTGTCAAGACAGAACCAAACGGATTTCAGATAACTGTTCCGTGATGTTAGTAAAATTAATCATGTTTAATCTTTTAATGACTTCGCTCGTCTTGCAAAACACCCCAGTTTCCTGTTTAAGTCAATAACATTTTGTGATTTTTTATTAGTTTTTTCCTCATCTCAGTATATTCTTGGCAAGATTATAATCTTTGTACCGTTATTGCGTTATTGTTTTCTCAGATTTAGTTCTGTTAAGTTCAATTGACTTTATTTTTGCTGAGCCGTTCCGTTATCTTCTTTCAAGTCAGTTGGCTCTTAGACAACAACAAGGCCTTGTTATCAATATGATAATCTTGCACTTTTTCACGATTTTCCAGCTTAGATTTTCCGTGGTGAGTTATCTGATCCTAAGTGCGGTTTTGACTTTCCTTTGACCATTTATCGAAGTTCTGTTGATTCTAATAGGCCTTGTTTCCGTCAAATCGTAGACGTAGGAAGAAGCTCTTTATTCAGTTTTTCGTTTTATTTATTCTTTATTTATTTAATTTCTTTAACTTATGATTTTTATACAGCGTTAAGTATACAACTTATATACGCAGTTGGTTTCTAAACTGCTCCCAGGGCTACTAAGTTTACTAAAGAAAAAATAACATTCACAATATTGTGATAAAGATCTATATTATGTATATATGTATTAAAGTAAAGGAAAAAGTCTGACAATGCTCAGTGTCAAGCATTTTACAGCGACTTTTTAAATTTGGTAAAAGAAGTGACTGTCTGAGTTTCTGAATTTTAACGTAGATTTGTTCCTTTGTACGAAAATCATTTTTGGTCACATGGACAGAGCAGAAACTGCGTAAAATGACGTCATCAAGCTATTTAAGTTAAGCTCATGCTTGAATAGATCAGCTTTTTGAGACAAGAAATCAATAGTTTATTTCCTAAAAAAGAAAATACCAGCTGTTGCCTTTATTTAGAAAATGCTGCTCGGAGCTAGAGCAGTTCAAAGTTTTAGTTTTTCGCGCAGGCATCCGCAGTTTCTGCTAAGTTGGTCACATACGATTTTTGGAAAAGGAGCGTAAAGATCAGTGCCTGTATCACGAAGCTGTGTAGCGCTGGTTTCGGATAGTCTTTGGGACATGCTTGTAAAACTCTCGGGAGCTTCATGGATTATGGATCTTTTGACCATTTTCGATATTCCTTTTTCTATGAGATCATTGACATGTTGATTGGGTGGTTGCTGGCACGTGAAAACGATGGTGTTACCTCTGATGGAGATAGTTCGAGTTTGCGAGGTTCCACCGTAAATTAGGCCTGTTAGGATCTGTTGTTCTAAGGGCGACCAATGTTCTGTTGGGACCAATGTCACTGTTGAACAGTTAAAATAGTACTTATTTAATTTCTATTGTTTTTTATCTTTCTTATCATAATAACAACCCCCCCCTTCCAGCTCTGCACTTTAAATTACTTAATTCGTAAGTTACCCTCATGAGATCTATAACTGCAACTTTTATAAAAAAGCATGAACTATTATTGGTGTGATGAGCCTAATGTATGTTTGTTTTATATTTGGTAGCTTGCTTAGTGCTGGAGATATAAAAAAACCGTTGTTTCTTAGATTGGTTGATTGACCGAAGACACTGCAATTTAAAATGGCAGAACTCGGCGTTAGAAGTACGAGAGAAAATCAATTCAGCCATTCAAGACATGCCGCCCAATGAAGACATCGCAAATCTTCTTTCTGGAACATGTTAGTTATTTGAAGCTATGTTTGTATCATAAATCTTGTGTTATGCTGTTATCACTAGATGCTATTTTCAATACAGGAGTCTGTCTGTTCTCTTTCTTGGCACTTTCATGCTTCTTTGTATGCCTTTCCTCTAAGAAACCTCTACCTTAATGTATCGGCTTCATCTTTGCATTGCTTCATCTCTTATTATTGTCTCTTCATCTTCACAACGTCTTTGAAAGCTTCTTCCATTCTTCTAGCTGTCTATTTATTAGAAGCCTTTTCTCTAGACAGTTTCTTCCATTTGTACCATTTATTTTCTTATTTGTATCTTCTGTCTCATTTGCGGCTTCTTCTTCGTTTATAGCTTATTTCTCATTTGCGGCTTCTTCTTCGTTTATAGCTTATTTCTCATTTGCGGCTTCTTTCTCGTTTTTATCTTCTTTCTCATTTGCGGCTTCTTTCTCGTTTATAGCTTATTTCTCATTTCCGGCTTCTTCTTCGTTTATAGCTTATTTCTCATTTCCGGCTTCTTCCTCGTTTATAGCTTATTTCTCATTTCCGGCTTCTTCCTCGTTTTTTTCTTCTTTTTCATTTCCGGCTTCTTCCTCGTTTTTATCTTCTATTTCATTTGCGGCTTCTTCTTCGTTTTTATCTTCTTTCTCATTTGCGGCTTCTTCTTCATTTTTAGCTTATTTCTCATTTGCGGCTTCTTCTTCATATTTAGCTTATTTCTCATTTGCGGCTTCTTCCTCGTTTATAGCTTATTTCTCATTTGCGGCTTCTTCCTCGTTTTTTTCTTCTTTCTCATTTGCGGCTTCTTCCTCGTTTTAATCTTCTTTCTCACTTGCGGCTTCTTCCTCGTTTTTATCTTCTTTCTCATTTCCGGCTTCGTCCTCGTTTTTATCTTCTTTCTAATTTCCGGCTTCTTCCTCGTTTTTATCTTCTTTCTCATTTCCGGCTTCTTCCTCGTTAGTTTCTCATTGGCTGCTACTGCTCCCTCAACAGCTTCTTCGTCATCTGCAGTTTCTTCTAAATTTGTTCATTTGTCGTTATTCGCAACTTCTTCCTCGTGTGTTGCTTCTGCCTCATTTGTTTCTCATAGGCTTCCAATAATTTATTCATCTTCTAACATTTTGTTTTTATTTCAGATATCAATTACTTCCATTGCTTAAAAATCATCGAGTTATTGAAGAAATGCGGGGAAGGATCTACAAATTTCTTTGGACAATATTCGTCACAAAGAATGAAGGCAAGATATTTGTAGTGTATTGAATGTAGTGCTTCGGCTTATTACTAAGCATTGTTCTCATTATTTAAAGTAATAGATTATGGAAAACTCTTTCAGATTTGAAAGGGACAACTTCTTTATCTCCCTTGAGAGGAAAACTCTTGCAAGTTCATTGTTTCAAATCGGCATTCAATTGTTTCATTCGTCAAACTCGTACTTGTGCATTTACGCTACAGATTTGAAAGGGAAAACTTATTTTTTCTCCCTTGAGAGCAAAACTCTTGCAAGTTCATTGTTTGAAATCTGCATTCAATTGTTTCATTTGTTGAACTCGTACTTGCGTATTTATGTTGCAGATTTCAAAGGGATAACTTCTTTATCTCTCTTGAGAGCAAAACTCTTGCAAGTTCATTGTTTGAAATCTGCATTCAATTGTTTCATTTGTTGAACTCGTACTTGCGTATTTATGTTGCAGATTTCAAAGGGATAACTTCTTTATCTCTCTTGAGAGGAAAACTCTTGCAAGTTCATTGTTTGAAATCTATATTCAATTGTTTCATTTGTTGAACTCGTACTTGCGTATTTACGCTAGAGATTTGAAATGGACAACTTCTTTTTTCCCTTAAGAGAAAAACTCTTGCAAGTTCATTGTTTGAAATCTACATTTAATTGTTTCATTTGTCATAATGTGATTTTGTATTCGTAGGACTGGATCGATCTACTTCAGTTGTACAAAGAAGATAATATTTATCTTGGTGAGTTTATTTCTATTTTTCTTCCAATTTCATCTACCATATGAGCACTTAGTAGGCTCGCAGCATACAGACCTTTTAGAGTGTATATTAAAGTGGTATATGTAAGTTTGCTACGTGTAAGTTACATATAAATGTGTTATATATTTATTCAATATAAATGTATTGTATATATAAATGTGTTAAAAGTACAAAATTCTCTATTTCTTGTCATATGTTACCAGTAAATTGATTATTATTTGCCAGGTGACTGAAGCTATAGCAAATGTTTATATATACATATATATTTGTTTGTTCTAAATGAAATTCTTCGACTTTCGAGCTATTTTTAGCAAAATAAGAGGTGCTTATTAAAAGCCAAATCTACCGAATTTCGTTCGTGCACGAAGAAACTCTTTAAAAGAAAAGAGTTTGGTTTAAATATTCAAATTAAGTATAACATTTTATTGTTCTACTGTGCATTTAAACCAGTGTTATTTTTTTTAGAATATATTTTAATTTTTTCAGCTGAAGCCTCTCATCTTCTCATTCGAAATGTCAACTACGAAATTCCATCTCTAAAAAAGCAAATTGGAAAATGTCAGCAGACGCAGAGAGTAGGTCTTGGATTCGTTTATTTGCGTATTCCAATGTTTGTCAACATAGAAGAATTTTGTATTTCATTCACCAATTTATTTGTTCACATTTTTATTTGCCAATCAGGGTGAAGGATTTATAACCAGGATTTGTTCATAGTTTTTACAAATTGTTGTCCGTCATTTTTTACAGGATTGTTCGAAGCGAGAGACTGAGTACATTTCCAATGCAGCTACTTTTAAGGAAAAATATCATCAAGTCTGCAAAGAAATGGGAGTTCATGTAAGTACGATGGAATAAACATGGAAAAATTCTTAGAAGAAGAGAAACATTTTTAAAAGCTGTCTTTGAAAACAATCATTTCCAGTGAAGATTCTAAATCCACAGAAAACATATTTTTTATCATTTAATTAAACTTTGACTCGCCACATATGGATACATATAGCCCATTCTACCTATGCAGTGTGCTATTATCATTATATAGCTTACAAATACTCGTTTTTCCCCTTCCGTTTTAACTTTGCAAATTTATCATTATTACTGCTTACAAGATACGTCCTATACACATTGTTGCTGAATTTCCTTAAATATTTTATAGCCTATATATATATATTGTACTTGTTTATTTAGGTATTTAGCTCTGCCATGTATATTATATATTATTTAAGTAGAGAAATTGGAGCCAAAGAAACACTAACAGAATCACATTTAAGCGTTTTGAATTGAAATTATTTAATTAATGTGCATAAAACAGTTTCATGTAAGTAACGTTATGATGATAATTTTTTTGTGTCTCCAATCTCTCTGATTAAAATTCGTTAATAATTCTAACAAATATTCTATTTATCTAGCGCTTAGAAAGTTGACGATGATTTCTCTATTCTACTTTCTAACAGGGTGAGGATGTCAGAAAAGAACTTCTGAGTCTTGTTGATGTTCTGCCTGAATTATTCAAACGGATTTCAGAGGAGACACGCGATCTTGAAGAAGTGATTGACTATTATGCAGCGTTTATTGATTTCGTATTGCCAAAGTGAGTAAAATTAGGCCGTGAATTTACTGCTTCAGCTTTTGTTCTCTACTAAGGAAAGGGGGGATTTAAAATGCTGCAAATTTTCTAGAATTTTAGCAGAAATTTTCGATGCCTCCCCAGGGGTAGAGGTAGGGGGGAAAACGGATTAACGTAATACGGAATTGTTAAATTCGTTGTTGTAGAAAAGCACACCAATTCCTAAAGTACCACCAATTGTTAAGGTACCATCCATAGCTAAGGTACCATCCAATGTTAAGGTACCATCCATTGTTAAGGTACCATCCATTGTTAAGGTACCATGCATTGTTAAGGTACCATCCAATGTTAAGGCACCATCCATTGTTAAGGTACCATCCATTGTTAAGGTACTATCCATTATTAAGGTACCATCCATAGTTAAGGTACCATCCATTGTGAAGGTACCATCCATTGTTAAGGTACCATCCATAGTTAAGGTACCATGCATTCTTAAGGTACCATGCATTCTTAAGGTACCACCCATCCTTACAATCAAGCGATACTGAATGCACCAACAATACTTAAGATACTCTTTCCCAAAAGCGGAGATGTTCACCTCGATTTGATGTCCAATTGTAGCTATTTTTAAAGCTGAATTATTGTATTTCAATCTTTTTCTCGTGAAGGTGTAGATATGCCTGTATTTTGTATTCTAAAGTTCAATGAATTTTTAAATTTATAGGCACGATGCCTCTGATGAAGAAAGTGGTTGCAAGGTAGATCATCAAGTTGCACCGATGATATCGTTCATTTGTAAGAACGGCAACGCGACAGTTTATCAATGGCGAACGGGAGAGCGGCCTCTTGCCGTTGCAACGGAAAGCGGAGGCGTGCAGGTAACATACGGCAAAATTTACTGAGATTTCAGTTGGCCTAACTGCATCTAAAACTTTAGTATGTCACTGATTTTAGTTTTGATTTATATTGATTTGATTCGATGGCTTTCTCTGCAAGGATGTGGGACAAGGAGAATATTATTTTCCGACTGTCTTTATCTATCTATTATGGGCTTATGAACTAGGCGCATAGGATAACCCATGGAATATTAAGTAATTATTAATTTAAGTAGTGTGTACCTTGCCTTTCATGTTGATATGCCCAACCACACTGTTGATGTTGATGTTGATGTTGATGTTGATTGGCACATACGTTTGCTATCTTCGCAATGGATAATCTGAGCAGTGCAACCGTAGTCCTTCCTCTTGATGTAAAGTATTAATGTTGATGTTGATTGGCACATACACTTGCTATCTTCGCAAGGTATGGGTTTAAGCGCTAGGCGCAGATTGACCGCTGAATAGCCTTGGGCTCGACTAAGCAGTGCGACCATAGTCCTTCCTCTTGATGTAAAGTATTAATGTTGATGTTGATTGGCACATACACTTGCTATCTTCGCAATGTATGGATGTATGTGCTAGGCGCAGAGGGACCACTGAATAGCCTAGGGCTCGACTAAGCAGTGTGACCATAGTCCTTCCTCTTGATGTAAAGTATTAATGTTGATGTTGATTGGCACATACACTTGCTATCTTCGCAATGTATGGTTGTATGTGTTAGGCTCAGAGGGACCACTGAATAGCCTTGGGCTTAATTAAGCAGTGTGACCATAAGCCTTCCTCTTGATGTGAGCAGACCACCTGACTCCTTTTTGCCCTACCTGAAATTCCAGAGGCCTGGTTACCTCGAATTTGTGGCCTCGTCGACTAGATACTGTGTTAAGAAATGGTTTGCAGTGTTTGAATTTCCCTTTTACTTTAAAAACATTACTTTATAGATAATTCTAGAGTCAAATAAAGCTGAAGATTGTGGAATCGACTTTGGAGACGAAGGCGACAATATTGATTTCGGAATCGAGGCTGTAGCAAATGAGAGTGAGGCAAATATTGATTTTGGAATTGAGACTGTCAGCAATGATAACGAGGCAGATATTGATTTTGGAATTGAGACCGTTGACGAAGATGGCATAGATTTCGGAATTGAAACAGTTGATATAAAAATCGAGGATTCTGGCAATGAAGGAATTGAAATTCAATCTGAAAAATGCAGTGGTGAGTCAATTCTTTGAGATTAAATTTTAAATTCAACCCTATAATTATGCTCAATGCATGTACGCAGAGCGTTAATATCAAGAATGGTGACTAAAAACTCGATTAATTATTTGCCTGATGAGTTCATTACCACAAAACTCAGAGTTGCAAATGAAATTGTCTCTTTTTTAGTCGCCTTTCTTGATATTTTATAATGTAGCTATGTAGATTATTATAATGTATGTAATATGATATGATATGATATTTATATGATATGGTATGATATTTCATAATGTACATAGATAATTATTGATTTATCTAAACCGAGAAGAGCCAAGTGGTGAGCGAGTTAAACTGGCAAACTATAGGTTGTGGGTTCGATTCCCATCCAGGCCAAACTCAGCCATGTACGAGTGAGGAGGGTCGCCAGCTCTCTGTAATTCCAGGCAAATGGCAAAAGGAATCACAAGGTGTGGTCACATCGAAAGGAAGGACTGGGATCGCACTGCTTAGATTAGCCCGGGCTATTCAATGGCCCCTTGTGCTCAGAACAGAAACCCATACCTTGTGAAGATAGCAAACGTATGTTCTTATCAATCAATCTATCTACCAACCAATCAATTTATCAATCACTGATTCGTTCATTCGTTGATTTAATTTGTTTTTTCATGTTTAGGTGATAGCAAGAAAGATATCGCTAGCGATGCTGACTTTCTATCAGTGCTCGAACAATCTGCAACGAGAAATATTTTCACTGATGAACTAATAGAGGTACGAAGTAACTTTTTTGAATATTCTTTATTTTGAAGAGTCTTTAAACACCCCTCCCGCGTTAAGAATCTACTTAATGTCTTAACTGTCACTTCTTATTTAAGCAACATATTCTTGCATTGGAATATGGATAGTTTTTTGATTTGGATAATTTTATACAGTGGGCCATTTTTCCTGTTTTCCCATCCGTTAAAAAACTTTTAAAGATAATCTAAAATCTGAATTGTTAGTTTTAAAGTTTGTGTGGCAAATTTGAATTTATCATGTCTTTAATTTGTCATTTATTATTTCTCTTTCCAAACAGATTCAATCATTTTTGTCCCAACGACTGGAAGAGTTGAGTACCGAAGGAGATATTTTATCTGCCAGTCAGGTAAATAAAATCTAAAATATGTTATTATCATCGGCTATAGACTGCTAATGGGGATAATTCGGTTGGTGAATGCCTTCTGAATATCATTTCCGAAAGCCCAGTATACGCTGTTTCCACGATGGTGTAGGAGCCAAAATGATGTCCTATTATTACGGATAATTTGCTATGTGTTACATGGCCGTGTCAAGGCCTGAAGTGATTAAAAAACCTCCCAAATGCGGGGTTGGCCGAGTGGTTGGCAAGCACATCCTTAGGTATGAGGGTCGTGAGTTCAAACTTAAGTCTAGACCTGTTGTGAAAGAGTGAGCAGAGACATTGCTAGCTTCTGTTTAATTCATGACAAAGTGAAAACGAAGCACGTGGCGTGATCATATAAAAAAGATTGACTAAGGTCGCACTGCTTAGATTAGCCCTAGCTATTCCGTGGTCCCTTTTTGGCTAGTGCTTAACCCAGACCAAGTTAGCAAGTTTATTTGCCTATCAACATCAACATCAACATCGGCATCAACACCAATTAAGCTTAGTTGTGCAAGTCTAGCATAGAAGGCTATTCAAACCATTTAGGACATCCCTTCAGGCTAAAATTCCTTTTCATTCCAGTTCCAGTCAGCTCCTACGATTATCCAAACGCAAACGAAAGAAAACATCAGGAACTTGCTGTATAAAGTTTCGTCTGTGATCGAAAATTTGACGTCGATGAAAATGCAGAACTTATATCGCTTGAAAAATTCGCCAAGGTATGAGTTAGAAAATTTTCAATCTCAAAATTGTCTTCTCGTAACATCGGCAAATTTGTGTTTGACCTAGCTGTGACTTTTGATTGGTTAACATTTGCACATTAGCCAATCAAGCTACATGGGTTTTATCACGTGGTCAAATATGCTGCACATTGATTGGCTATTCAGAAATGTAAACGAACGAATTGGTGAATGAGAAACAAAATTTTTCTCTGTTCTTTCTCGTATGGTTTTTGCTTTTAAAGCAGTCTTTGGAATTTTTCTCATTTAATTTTCTCGTGTTGGGATTTCTGTGAACAATGTTTGTACTGTGTAAGCTAGCTGCCTAGTTCATGTTGTTATTCTTTAATTAAATGAATAATTAACATTGATTTATTAACATTTAAATGCGAAATCAAACAATTGAAATAGTGGGGCTTCCTTAAATTTGCAAAAATATGACTGCTTCTTTGTGCAAAACAATTTTAACATTCTTTATTATTAAGATATGTGGATAGATTGGCAGACTCTATACAACAAAAATTGAAAACTGCTAACAACTTGATACATCAAGCAA
>WUAR02295543.1:0-15583 GCA_015164055.2 Chrysaora achlyos
TGCTGAATGGTTTTAAAAAGGATTACGTTAGTTTACTGTTGGTCGTCCAATTATGTTGAGTGAGGTGGTAAAGGCATCCAGGAATCATGTGGCGATGATCATCACCCTTAATGCTTCTTTATACTTGCTGCACTTAACATTTCTCATGATGTGCTTCTTTCTTTTGGACTTTTCACTCATTCAGTGATTGTTAACGATGAGCTGTTGCTAATATTTATTTTTGCATTCATTTTTTTGCAGAAACATCTCGCAAAATCAGCTACTTTTCATTCACAAGGATGCATTTAAGAAAATAAAAAAGCTCAGGAGAATGTAAGCTATTTCGCTATTATCTTCACCTTGATTGATCTTCTCTTTATATGTTTAGAAGAACAGCTGATGAATTATCTTTGGAGCTAACACGATGAACGTTCAAATAAAAGAAGCTACCTAGGTCTTAGCCAAGCTTAGTGTTTAATAGTAATAACAGCAGCAACAACATTAATGATATCAATAATATTAATAGTAATAATTGTAATAATAATTGTAATAACAGCAGTGATAATAGTAATAGACCCCGGCAAGGAGATCATATATTCACGCATTGACAGACATTTAGCTGACTTTATAAAAAAGAGCGAAGCTCTAGGGATCGGAAAGAGCTAAATGAAGGTCTAGGTTGCGTCAATAATCTTCGCACCCTGTGCCTCCTGATATAAGTTCCCATGATATTATAACATTTGATATAGATGACACAACTTATCTGTCAATTGTCAAAGATCTCTTTACTTTCAAACGTCCTTCTTTATAGATAGGTCATAAAAGCAGTCCTTTTAGTGTCAACTATATTCAAGTTTCCTCAAAATATTGCTCTTCCACTCGGTGTGAATTGCTAGTTGAGAAACATACTGTTTTGGTTTGGTTGTGTAGTGGTTCGCTAGTTCGCGAGAGTTGGGGAAAAAGCGCGTTTGTGAAGCATGCCACTCACTAAAACGGTCGAAATGTCTGCTAGATAAAACATGATCATTTGTTGAAAAGACTAAACTTTTCGCATAACGTCATTTCTGGAAACATAATCGTTGGTGCCTCTCACAAATTCTACTATGGTTTTTGCACATATATAGGTCATTGCGTAAAGTCATGCAGCAATTATTTTCCTGCAACATTATTTTTTTTAGATCACTGAAGAAAAACAAGTTAACAACTTTGCAGAGGAACACATTTTCCAATGATTCAAATGTGTGAGTTGAAATGTTATTGTTTTATAATTTATATGGATTTTGCAGCGTTGAAAAATTCGCCGTGTTCAAATTTCCTTGTTAAAGATAAAAGCCGATATTTAATTTGATTTTCAAAATCACTCAATTCAAAGCTTTCAATACTTTTATAGTTGTCTGGAATTCCATGAAGTCCGGATATTGACCAGTATTGGCATCCATCAGTATTGGCATCGATGATACCTATCAATATTTCATACACAAACGCATTTGGAAATACCATGCAAATTATTTTTCGAAAGTTAATAGAACAAGCAATAAATTACATGCTGATAATGCCATCGTAAATGGCTGTTTGTCTAGTATACGGCATATCTTACAGTCTATATTGGGGTAGCTTCAAGGGATTGGAAACATATATAGCATTGCTATTTTTGAATAAATATTGTAAAAATGTTAATAGCATGCCATCGAACTCTGTAGGAACCCGAAGAAATCATGGATTCTGCGCTCGACTTTTACATTGACATGTTTTTTTAATTTTAATCTTGAAAAAGCGATGCTTTTTATGCATAGACAGAAATTCTTGCTCAAAGATTTACAGAAAAGAGTAACACTTTTATAAAGTTCCGTTCCCTTTAAAAATCGTTGTTTGATGCTTGAAATGCCACCTAGGTGCAGAATAAAACACTGTTTTATATTTTATATTCTTTAGAATTGATAAGAGAAAAACTTTCTCCGCTGTGTATGATCCAGCGATTAAAGCCATTTTTATCATGATTCCTGCAATGTCGTTAATTTGTGTTAAACCTCCCCTTGAAAGGAGTAGCAGTAAACACGTAGACAAAGACCATAGCCTGGGTGAATTAACAGCTCAGAATCTCATCAGATTTCACAGAGATGACTGGTTCAACATGCAGACAGATATGGCAGTTTGGCTTATAGCCAATGCGATCTGCTTACATTCTCTCTTATGCCAACCCTCTTTCGCCATATTAATAACATTTAATATCTTACAATCTCCAATCTATGTGTGCAATTGTCAATAAACATTAATTTGAGTCTGTAGCAGGAAAAAGCCGTTTATCATACAAGATCACTGGGAGAGTCAAGTCACGTTTAAAAAAGGGTCTAACAAAAGTAGTTTTTGAAATTAATGAAAGATTTTTCGGACGTTCAAAACGATTTTTGAGAAATAATTTGCCAAAATGGAGTTATTGATAAGCAATGATTTCCAATTACTTCTAAGCTACTAGATAAACTTGTTTTGTAAATCTAGTAAACCTTGCTGAGTGTTTCTAGACATTTCTGAATCCATACTTGCATTTTCTAGCGAGCTGGAAGACAATGAAATAATTTGTGATTGCGATCTATTATGGCTTATGAGAATCACACAGCAAACTAAGCGAGGCGTCACAGACGGCTCAAAGTGCAAATATCCTAAATCCCTGGATGGAAAAAAAATCAAATATTTGGCAAACAAAAATTGGAATTGCAGTACGAGTTTTGTTTTGTTTTTGTAAATGCTTTTCGTATGTTTAGGAAATTGTATCCAACCAATCCTGCGTTATCCTGTATAATCCTTCATACGTTTTATTATTCCATTATATTAATCTATTTTCCCGGGATACATCAACTGCAATCTGTTGAATTTGTTCGTATTTGACCCAGGCAAAGAATAGCTTATCAAGCCTGTTATTTGAGAGATTGTAAATGACAAACAGAATAATATCATCAATAATGAGGTTTGTCAGAACAGCCAAGAGCCGTGATTAGGCTGGAGGCATATGAAACCATCAGGGGCCATATCGTTCAGTGACATACAACACGGAGCGCTTTGTGTCCATGGTGGCAAGAATGTTTAGAAAGTCTTTCAAACTTTCCTAATGAAACTTGTGTGCCAAATAGCTTCTTCTGCAGTATTCCCTCAAAGATTTGCAGTGAGTGTTAAGTGAATGTTAGGATGAAGGTAAATGCAAACAAAGTGTGTCCCCTTGCGTGCCCTTCTTCTTCTTCTTCAATGCCAAAGCCCCATTGGAGTCGCAGGCACCGTTCATGTAAAACAAGACTGTGTTTCCGTCCATTATTGCGAGCCATTGACATTCCTCCAGACCATTCTCTGATGTTGTCCACCCAGGCTGTCCTTCTTCTTTCCCTCTTATTTCCCCCACTCTTTCACCCTCTTTTGATGCCATGACTACACTTTACAGTCTCTGTTTCCAATGCATATATTTTGCCATCTTTCTCCTTTTTATCTGTTCAACAATATCATGCTCGTCTTTAACTCTAATATTTTCTTGGGGCCATTTATCTGTTTTCCTCTCAGACCAGCTTATCCTCGAAACTCTTCTCCACACCCTCATTTCAAAGGACCACCACTAAATTACTTCTATAATCTATATCTCTACACTACTCGTAGGCAACCTCTGGCATTAATACAGACTAGGACTTCTAGTAATATCTGCCCAATCAAGGCTTTGTCTGCTGTTGCTGGCACCCCGTATCTGTTCCATATTGAGAAATAAATGTTCCTTGATTTTTATTCAGAGACAAGCAATTTCGAGCTGCCAAGATTCCAGACCTTACCGGTTCAGAATCAAATCGTCTTTCAAAATGATTCCTTGGAACTGTCATGCTCGAGTTTATGGCAGCCGAGAGGTCAGCTGGCTTGGGAAGTTCAGCCCCGATCTCTGCAGGGTATAGCGGTAAGGGATCACAGTGACATATACGCGAGAGAGAATAAGAGTGTGCTAAGCATCAAAAGGTACGTATGGAATGATCTTAATAATAATGATATTGTGTTATTCATGGATTAGCCGGTTGCCTGTTAGTGAAGGGTCCCAGATTCGAATCGCAGATGAGGTTAGTATGACAAATTAAGGTAGTTCATTCATGATGGCATATGAAAATATATGTTTATGCATGCTACATCGGCAGAGCAAGAAATGACTGCTATCAAGAATGGTCTTACGTAAACAAGGAAATAGTCAAAGTAAAATAGAACTTATGGTCAATGATTATTACAATCTTATATACATTGGTATTTTTTGTTTAAAAATAATCATAATAATCTTTCAATCTTGATCTAAATAAAACTACAGAGCTTGAGTAACGTCGATATGAAGTTCATTGAAGTAAAGAATTCCTACAACCAAAACGATTATCTTGCGACCGCAGTCTTAACCAATGGCAGACACAGAGTTCGGTTTAATTGCTAGTTTGATAGTTGTGGCTGTAAGATTTTGTCTGGCAGATATTAACTTGCTCTATCGGTAGCTAGTAGGGGTGTGGTTGTGTAGTTGTCCATTGTCCATGTTAGCGCGCGTTACGTCTTACCGAAAGTATTTTAGTTTTTGTTAGATTTGAGAGTGTCTATTTCATGCAAGTTTATCCTGTATCATATAATAGTATCTTCTGCATTTTGCCATGATTTATGACTTGAAGACACAGTATTGATGGGCCATTGGGCATCTCTATAGCTAATGGCGTCTTGTACACTCTCCTTACATTGAGGCGAATGTTCTTTATCCAATTGTGACATGCTATTTGTGTTGTTAATTGCAGCAAAGTTCGTTTTGCTGTGTTATGCACCTGCCTCAGCTGCCAGATTTGAGAATGTTTGATGGAGTGACGAGCAGTCATTTCAGTAGAGAGGCTGCAATTAAAAGCATTATGAACACTAAACACTACTAATAGCAGCACACCAAGGTCTTTAAAGCTCTGACTGACTGTCTAACTGACACTCTGAAAGCCATCACTCACGGCTTAGTATGCCTTCCAGCCTTAATCGTAAATTGACTAACCTGTCTCATTTGCATGCTTTGAGAATGCTTGATAGAGTGACGAGAAGGCATTTCAGTAGAGAGGCTGCAATTATAAGCACTATAAACACTTAAACACTATACTAATAGCAGCACATGAAGGTCTTTTAAGCTCTGACTGACTGTGTGACTGACACTCTGAAAGCTAAATCTCAAGCCTTAGTGTGCCTTCCAGCCTTTTAGTAAATTGACTAACCTGTCTCAGTTGCGTGATTTGACTCCACTATCTAACTGATACATTAAATGCTATAACTCAAGCCTTAGTGTGTCTTCAAGCCTCTTTGTACATTGACTCATAGATTGCACTTGTACTGCGGCAAACGTAAGCAAGCTTGATACCTCTGAATATAAATAAACAATACAAATCTCAGTTCATCGACGCTATATTTTCCTAGGTTGGATTCCCATCATACCGGTTCGTATGTGTGCCGTGCGCTGATCAACGAGCTTGATGAAGTTACAAGATCAGTATCAATCACAGTTGTCGGATGGCAGACAAAGTTTTGTCCTTTGGAATATAAATCATCGAAAAAAGGTAAGCTTATCTACCTTATAATGAGAAGTTTTTCATAAGCACATAGCTACTTAGTGGCATCTTCAAATGTATTGCTGCAAGACCTTTTATAAACTTTGCCGGTACGAAGTGAATACGGTATATAACAGGTGCATGCGAAATTCACACAGAAAATGATGGGACTTTATTAATAATGAAGTATATTAATAATGTTTTCGAAGATGTCATTCTTTGATTTCTTTTTACCAAAATGCAGGACCACCCATTATTTAAACAGTTGGGTTGACAAATGGGTTGACACAAGGCTACCACGATCCTGATACTTTTGCTCCGTGTAAATTGGGTACAGTAAAAGTCGAATAAGAGAACCACCTTTTTTAGGAAACCTTTAAACTAAAATTTGAAACATTTGTAAAGTTAATTAAAAACTAAAAGTAAAGATTTCAGACGTTGTTGGAGTTCAAAAGGAAGTAATCTATGTGCCTTGTTAGTAGACTGAGACCTTTTGCTAAACTAGTGTCAATTTTAAACTCCAGAGTTGAAAACCTTTGCTAGGCTAAGCTTGAAAAATGGAGGCGCTTATATCGAGGATTAACTTTTTATTCCCAAATCCCAAACCGTTATCATATCACGCTGATTTATTTCCTACCGGCATAGTGTTAACGGCGTCTAAGCAAGCATGGTGTTCCGAAGCAGTTCTTAAAATAGGCAACTGATTTTGCTTGGCAGGAGATAACCACTGCTAAATAAAGCGATTATTATCAAATGAGTGACTGCTGGTAAGCGAAATGACTGTTACTAAATAAGGGAACCCATGTAAAATGGAACTAACGTTTACAATCTCCGTGTCTTTTCTGGATAGACTGATGGTGAAGCTTTTGAAGAAGGGTGTACTATCACTGCTTTTTAATGCATCCTTGCCCTTTTTCTAGGAAATTTCGCGTGGCATAGCACAGTTGCTGGGGCGTTTGTGCACCACGCTTGTCCGTTTGGCAAAGAGTTGAATGCTCAAAGAAATTGCTCTTTTAATGGAGTGTGGGACGTGGAGGATATTACGAATTGTCAGTATAAAAATATTTTAACCAGAAAACTGGATGTTTTGAGCAAGGTAAGGGTTATTTGTAGTAATTATCAAAATTCACTAATGTGTAAAGGTTGTAAATTTAACTCTTAAATTATGTCCTAGGTTCTATCAGAAAAAGATGCATTCTTGATACACAAGTACTTCAACATAAGTTCATTAGAAATTAGAAATAATTATTTAATCATTCATAAACTTTTCGATGTATTAACCTCTCTATCACTGCTGATAAACTGAAGCTGATGATCTGTTTCATTCCATTGACAAAGAGTCATGATAATTTTTATCATTTGATCCTCGTATTTGTGAATTTTATATATTTTCTTCTATCTTACCATTGATACCTCCATTATTTTGCATGTTTTTTAATGTTTTCTGTGTTTCCTTAATGCGTTTATTCTTTATCAGTTTAGAAAATTTTTCTTTTCTTTAAGAACGACCTCAACCAGACATCCATACGATTAGTGATTGCTGATCTGCTGAACATCACTCACGTGTATAAGAAGCGATTCTCAGAAATCGAACAGCTTCAATATGTTGCACGTGTATTTGAGGAAATTTGTTCTGCAAGGATTCCTGTTGCCAGTCCTTCAGCCAAGGTATGGGTTATGATTTTTAGCATTAATTTTGTTCGGAATCGCCAGTTATTCAGCCAAGAGATTGTTTACGATTATAAGCATTAATTTTGTTCGGAATCGACAAAGAGAGTAATGTGAAAGATCAATGTAGAATATGAATGCTTTATAGGAAAATTAAAGGTTTTTTTTTATATATCAATTCAGCTAAAAATTTACAACCTACTCACGAACAATAAGAAATACAGGACGTAGGTGCAGGGAGCATGAAAATATATTGCAACCCTGCATTACAGATATTAATAATACTAATACAAATACAAAAAAATAAACTTACAAGAAACTACACATTAAGGACAAAGAGAACATTTATGATAAATATGGCATAGGTTCAGTCAAATCGTTTGGTTTCATATATATACTTAAATGTAGCCTAAAGGTTCATATGACTTGCAACTTATGTAGAACGGAATATACTATGATATGCTATTCTCGCACCCAAGATTTGCATTGATATTTCGCGATAAATTAAACACTCTGTTTTAACACTCTAGACTGTTTGCTTTTGCTATGTCTAAAGCGTTCTTTTGTAAAATCACCAATTTTTGTGCTATTGTAGGTAAAATGCACCCACAATCCAGTAAATATATTTATATTTCAAAGGAAAGCTAAGGATTAAATGGACAGAATCTTTAAATCTTATAATTTACAGATTCCTTGAATCAGCATAGAAATAATTTAAGTTGAACCAATTAGTGAATTTACTATTGGAAACTAAACAATTTATCAAAAAACATGCAACAGAAAGAATTGTTAACTAAACAGAAATAAAAAATTACACAAGAAACTAGAAAGATAAGAAATATAATGAAAGATGTAAAGAGGTTACTGATTATCATATGTTGAAATGAAGTTAGAAGAAGGTATACGTCTATTGCCTTACCAAAAGTCCCTGTTTACTAACAAATGAATGTTTATGAAAGCTATTTTAGTCGTATCTATCTTTAACATTTGTTGTTTGTCTTGATTTTTTCGTATATTTTTTTATATACCTCATTTATTTGTTTTCGCATTTTTATTCTCGCCATTTTTCTCTTTCTAGCTTATAAAGAACAGTGTTTCTTCAATACTTACAAATATTCTATCTATCGATACCTCTGTCTTGCAAAATGATATATTGGAAGAGAAAGTAACATCCAAGTAAGTTGATTTTTTTTCTCTAACTAATGGACTAATACTAACTTCGTATTATAACGTGATCTACATACAACTTTTGTGGCCAAATTAGCACTTGTCTATTATTTTTGTATACCTTGATTTAACTTCCTCCTCGGACAAGCGCGCACCTCTCGCAGGTCTTATTAAATGATTGTATTAAATACCAATACCTTTTATGTAGAATAGGCGGTGCGTTGCGATATTACAAAAAACGCATGCTTTGAGGAGACATATATGGGTATTAGATACGCTTGATAAATTTGGTCTGCAGAGTACGTTAATTGTTTATTAAAATCACGCTAATTAAATAAATGCTGCCCTCACCTAAGTGCAAAACTAAATATGATCTAAATAAGCGCTTATTCAAGGAGTTCCTGTATTGAGTACTCGAGATATCCAAAGACATTTATTACCATATATTCTTTTAATTATTATTTCAAGTCTAACATTACCTATTTTTGCATCACAAAATTACTCTATTTGGTCCCAAGAGATATCCTGAAACTATCCTGCAACTCAATGTTAGTTTCTCCAGGGACGAGTAGTCAATTACACTGATTACCTTGAAATATAGCACACAATGAAGTTGCAAAAGCAAGTCTGAAATGCAATTAACAACTAAGCAAATCTAATTTACTACAAATCCCTGGAGATATGAAAAAATACGTTGCAATGCTGCCAGGCAATCTCTTGAGACTTGAAACAGCAATAGTAGTATGCGTCATTTGATATCTTTAGATTGATGAAGCTTTTTTATTGGTTTTCATATCTTAGGATTGAATTGGCTCTGAATCTAATTGACAGCTAGCAACTGGCTTTGTTTCAATACCGGATTTATGTCCATTATTTTTGAGTCTTTTTTCTATATTTCTAAAAGAACTGCATTACGTTTACAGTATGAAACCTCATTTCTTGTAGGGTGATGGCATCACTTGAAAAGTTTCTAACAGAATCTTTGAACAAGGAAATACTCTACAGCTCGAAGGATGTTCCTGTAGCGCTTCCAATTACTTCAAGGCTTGCAGCCTACTCGAGGAGCTATCGCCCTGAATATCCACATAGTTTAGTTTGCAGTGTTTGGTTCAAGCCAGAGAAAGACCCGAGTAGCTCTGGCTTTGGTGATTGTGGCATTTCCATCAACGGAACCAATGTTTTAAAGGTAATGTACAGTATAAGTATTCTTACAGGTATGTGTTTACATTAGTAGCACAGTTATCATAGATATATAGTAATTTTATTCCTATTCGATATTTTGTTTTAAGCTTTCTTAGAATGAAGGTGTTATATTATTCAGAGATGAGTTTGTTTTGATCTTAAAATGGTCTTGTCAAAATTGAAAAATCTTATCTTGAAACGTTTCCCTTAAAGTTTTCTACAGAACTTTTTCATGTTTTAAAGTATTTTAATGGGGCTCTTATATTAAAGGAGGAAAGAGGGCAAGAAGCTTTCATATTAAACATAGAGTATTTCATATTCATAGTTAATTCGTTTGGTAACATAGTTAACTCTGACTTCTGAGATAGCTATACAGAAATGATTCCATCAGCTGGTTGCAAATTGATTGATGTCTTATGTATCAATCACTTATTTTACAGGGTGTTGATGCTCAGCTGATAATACCGAAAGCATTGTTTGCTTTCTCAAGTGCATCCATCTTTGGCGAATCAGGAAAACTTACCAATGTAACATTCATCAGTTATAAAACAACCGAAATGTTTCCTGATACCAGATTTACTGACCTGAAATCAGTCACAGATAAAACTTCAATAAACAGTGTTGTCGTTGGTATTCATGTTCAAGGTAAAATAATGACTTGTTTACTTTTCCATCCATGCCACACTACATTTTTTTATATTACCAATGGGAAAAGGGGATAAAATTGGATGCTCTACTTAAAGGAATTAATGTAGTGTTAGGTGTACTTTCCTCCCTCTCTCTTATGCTCCTCCGTCCGTTTTTGACTCTACGCTGTCCATCTGTACTGTCTTCCAAATATGTCTATCTTTTGCAATATCTTTAAGATCGTTTATTACTATGAGTCTTGTGTTTCCGTTATTATATTTAACTATCAAGTTTAACATAGTTTGACTTTTACATTTTCTTAATATTTTCCGACAAGTTTCATCCATGTCATCTGCCCTCCTCTTTTTGTTTTTTGCATAATTTATTTGCTTCTCAGTGCTTTATTTGCGGGTGCTTGCTCTGGCGTTTCACTGTATTTAAGAGGGTGATGTAATGTAGCTTTGCTGTGGCTGGTTATAGTGGTAACAGGGTTACCTGGGTTTAAATGATGTTCGTCAAAGCGCCCCTATACATACATTCAACCCCTTCAATCATATTACTAAATGTATGATCCATACACGGAAATTAGTATTCTATATTCATTTGCATCGGAAATTAGTATCATAGCTATCGAAGCTGGAGACGTGACCTTCACTGTTGATTCTAATCAGATATGAGACGATTTACCATAGTTCCAACTCAAATGCTTCTATATTTTATTATCCTTTAACATGTTTGGTTGTTCATATGAAGAGGTTTCAGTGTTTAGTAGGTGATAGATAATTTTAAGTATCACCACAACTTTGTTTGGAATGTGATAGCTTCTATCAGCTACTCTAAGACCAGATCTCGGCTTAGACGTGGTACTCAACTATTTTAAATATCCTGTCTCATTTATCTTTCTGATTTTCAGTTCCAGGAATTGGCTCTGCCGATCTTATAACAAATGAAAATGTTGTAGTCACATTTAGAAAAATTCAAGTAAGTCAAAATATGTAATACTTTAGCCGCCAACACGCAAAGATAATTTGTTCTGCCCAGGTCAAGCCCTGCTAGCCAAAAGCTGATGTGGAATGTTGAGCTTTTCATCAGATCAATTTCCCCCTAGGCTTTCCGACTCTTGACAATCTTATAAATCTTTTTGGACCATCGATCAATGTTCCTCTGTTGGCTGCAGATAATCCAAGAGTACTTTTGGCTCGTGTGACAGTTTCTTCCTACAACTTCACTTGCAATGTTTCCAAAAAGCACGGAGATGCTACAGTTTAATGCATTTAAATTATATAAATTTTAATTCTTCTCCGCAGGTTGGTTCTAATCCACGTCTGGTGTACTGGTCATCAAAAAGAGCTTCAGGTAGTTATCACACTAATAACGTGTGCAATATTTTGTTATACTTTTTTCTTATCATTTTAATAATTTCATTAGTTGACGTCTTAAATGGCCCTCCCTTACTTTTATAATGGCATTTAAAAACTAGTTATTAATTTTGCTTCGAAACAGACGTTTACCGTTTAAACGTCAACTCCTTTTTTTCTCAACGTTCTAAAGGCCCACAGAAACGTTTTTATGTGGTAATAGAAAGTATAATGATTATAAAAAGTACGTTTGCCAAATGGATTTGTAGTATAGGCTCTAGAAAGGAACACAGTTCTGAAACGATCATTACCTCCTGAAAGAATACAGTTTCATTTTGTTTCTTTCTAAGCCTTATGGTTCCTCATGGGGTGACATTGTTAACAGAGAAACCTAGGAAGTCTTCGAGCTCGAGAAGCATAAGGCTTATCTGTAGCTTCATGTTTTGTCGTCCGTGTGTGGAACAGAGTATGGATATTTTATAACGCGTTTATCAATGAGCTTCGTTTCTTTTAGGCTTGAAAAGTACATGGAAACTAAGCACCAAATGTAAGCTGATAACAGAGACGAAAGCCCAATCAAAGTTCATGTGTTCTGAGTTGCCTGGAAAGATGACTTACTTTGCGCTTGTTATGGTGCGTTTTATTGTTAGTTGCTGAATTTGTCACTTGTTGTTTGTTATTGTTAGTTGTTTGCTGCTGTAATTTGGCAATTTTTTAATTTTTTTCTGATTTTAAATTATCAGTAGACCAGTTTTAAAAACCGCCCAGAACTAAACACATTTTCTGTAAACTTTATAATTTTTCATAAAACATTGATTCGCGTTTTACAGTAGGTATTGTGCCTTAGAAAAGTGGACATTGTGCACTGTGCATGCGAAAACAACATAAATATCTAAAGCGCTGATGAATAGCCACGAGTTATATTTTTTGTCGATAAAGTTGGACTTTTAACCATAGGCCGAATTAAAATACCTTGACTTGATTTTACGCAATATCTGTTGTATCCGCCTTATATATTTTAAATTTACTTGTTTTTCATTATTTTAAATGTATTTTTAATCTTTAATGTCGTTCTTGAAAGCGATAGAGTACTAATAATCATTTAATCTTTGAACCTGTTTATTTTAGGAAATCCCAGAAAAAGAGACGCCAGTGGCCTTATTCCGGCTTGAAATTATTACATATTTTGGGGCAGGATCTTGTTCGATATTTCTGCTCATGACTCTTGCAACTTTTGCTTTCTTCAGGTCAGTGTTGTTTTATTTTTCATCTTAGGCCGAAGAAACAACTCAGGCTGAAATCACTAACTAGAAAGTTGTGGTACAGGGTAAAAACCAGTGAAACTGTGAACTAGTGTGATCATTCTGATGATCAGTCTTGTTGATCTAAATGCTTTTTTATTACAGAGAACTTCGCTACAATCGGAACGATGCAGCAACCTTGATGAACTTATGCTTGGCCCTGGCTGTTGCAGTAATTATATTTGTCGTTGGAATCACACGAGTTGATAATCAGCTTCTCTGCAAAGCATTTGCCGTGCTGTTACATTATTTCCTGCTGTGTGGCCTTTTATGGCTGGGCTGCGGTGGCGCGTGCCTGACTAGTTTGATCAAGAAAGGGCCTGATAATGAAGAATACAATCCTGTATTGAAGTATTACTTGATTTCTTGGGGTAAGCTTGGTTCTTGTATTCTCCCTAGTTCACGCGAGAAACCCCCACTGTAGCCCATTTGGATTTAACAATGTAAAAAAATCATCGTCATATCATCATCGTCATATCTTTCATTACATGTATGTTTATGTGTTTTGTGTTTTCAAAGCTATTCTAGATCAAGTATTGATTTCAAATGGAACCTGCACCATGTGTTTAAAGGCAGTCTGTCCCCTATTATATTTTGTTGCAATAAAATTCATGTATCATAGACTCTAATACAAAGCAATGTCTGCACAACCAATCAGCAATGCAGTACGTTTTTACAGCATTTGTGTCAAGACGCTTGGTTGTAATAGGCTTTGTGATGTATGATATTTTGTGGCCA
This sequence comes from Chrysaora achlyos, assembly GCA_015164055.2. Lineage (NCBI taxonomy): Eukaryota > Metazoa > Cnidaria > Scyphozoa > Semaeostomeae > Pelagiidae > Chrysaora > Chrysaora achlyos. The sequence goes on from WUAR02295543.1 coordinate 13,585, forward strand.
CGAAAATAGGGATGAACACAATAGCGGAAAGACTGCCTTTAAGATGACCACCACTACCAAAACTGACTGAATCACACATCTACTTTCTTTTGTACGGATTCTTACCGTGATTTAATATCTTTGTGTCTATTTAACTTTTAGGGTTACCAATGATTGTCTGTGGCATAACTCTTGCAGGAAACAGCAATAACTACAACACGACAAACTAGTAAGCCTTATACAACTTTTTAATTTCCTTAACGGGAAAATGCAATAAGCTAAGTTGCATTCAGGTATAGCTAGTAGCTGTCCATGACAATAACATTGACTCGTAACGAGTTGGAGGTTGATTTTATTTGCTATTTTTATATCTATATGTATAAGCTTTATCATTTACAATTCAAATCATAAAAAGGGTTTTACGCAGTAGTGAGAATTATCCCCCATGCTAACACATGAATGGATTTAACCTTCATGCGGCATTCAGCACCTATGTGTTATCCCTCCGTGCTTTGGCTTGGCTTTGCTTTGCCGCTCTTACCGTTTCTATTCATGACTAACCTCAGTTCTACGTCTTTTCCATTTTTAAGAGGTTATTTTACCTTGTCTTTGGTATTCTCCGAGGTCTAGTTTCTCGGTTGTGCCTTCGATTGGTACTAGACAGATTGTGTTGGAGTATGGAGTAAATTGTCTTATTTCGCCTGAAGTTATACATTGAGCTTCATGATCCGCTATCGTCGAATTGCCTCCAACTCCTGGTTACACGTCCCACGAGGTCTCTCCTTCCCGTTCTATTTCTTGCGATGTTAAGCATCTCCTACAGTTCCATCTCCGCTGTAACCTTCAACTTGTCCAACCACCTTGTTCTCTGCCTGCCTCTTCTTCTTTCCCTGCTAGTTCTTCCTGTCGTTAGAGTCTTTTCGATGCTGGCTTAGTAAAATAATAACATATTTGACATAATTATATTTGGCATTTAGCTTAGTAACAGTGAAATAATAGATCAAATAATCAGCCCAAAGCTACCTAGATGAAGATTAAATGCTAAATTCCTGTTTTTACTCTATCAATTATTTTCCATTTGTTCTTATTTTCTTATCATTGATGTTTTTTTCAGTTGCTGGCTAACTTCACGTGCATCTATTGGCGCGTTCATTGTACCTGGAGGTCTCATCGTCATAACAAACATGATTGTGTTTCTGCGACTTCATGCACTTATTAACAGAAGGTTTCCGGAATCTTCGGAGAATAAACGAGCAGAGAACGGTATTAAAAACCGTGCATCGAAACAAAGCGATAATACTAAACCGAGTTTTCATTTTCCGGACAGAAGTCAGTTACTGGATTTCATCAAAGGCAGCCTCACGGTAATGCTGATTTTGTGTATTGATTGTGGTTTCGTTGTCATGATATTCATCAACAAAAATGGCACATCGAGGTATTTATACTACACATTCAGTTACGGATTCGCACTTGCAAATTTCCTCCTCGGTCTATCGGTTTTCGTGTTTCATTGTGTACGCCGAGAAGATGTTTACCACTGCTGGAAGACGTTCATTTTAAGGCGAACTAAAAAACTGACACTTCAAGAAGAACAGAATGAAACCGAGGCCTTGATAGACCAAACGGATAATGCAGCTCGGATTGGCCCAGCCTCGCATCATTCGAGATTATCCGCTGCTCATTCGGAGCATACTCGCGAGCACTCTGACGTCATATCCGCCTTCTCCGTCGCACCGTCTGTCTTCACCCACGACATACAATCTTCGCGTCCGTCTTCTGTGTTCGGCCATTCGTGTGCACCTGCAGTTGGCAACGACAAGTCGTACGGACAAGGTAGATTAACTCTGCCGACATTTGATAACAAAGCAGCCAATAAACCGAGTGAGCTCTCTGTGGTCGAACCAACAGCGCCTCCTTTGCCGCCTGATAATAATCCGCTTGCTGGGTTTGCTGCGTACCCGCCTTCTGAAGTGCCTGAGAATGTAACTATATTCAACGAACAGCCAGCTGCTGCATCCGT
>WUAR02296654.1:0-15558 GCA_015164055.2 Chrysaora achlyos
ATAATATAGTCTAAAATGAAACAGATAAACAGCAAGCCATTCTTGCTTACAGCATCCGGAGATAGATCAAACACTGCGTGTTATGTCTTGTTTTTGTGATGCATCGGAAAGGCACTTGGCCATCCCGTTTCAAACAAGCAGGCCAGTTAACAAGTGACTCGGTGAAACGCTGTGTGTTCATATAAGTAAAGAAAATATAGTTGCTTCCCGAAGGGTATTGGAACGTTCAAAGGGGAATAAATTAATAATAATGATAATAAAATCGACTATACATGTTTGTACAGGATAACCTACCAGTGCAACATGCACTTGGGCACATTACATTAAAAACATAGCTGCCACTTCGCTCCCTTGAAATTCTCAGCTATCTTTTTAGGTTCAATGTTTCTCAACGTAACTTCTATATCAGGTTCTCCTCTCCCCATTTGGCTTGTTGCTGAGAGAAGATGTCTATAACAACTGTCTAAATGAATTTAAATTAGCAATTTTACTAGAACATAAAAACTAAAAAGAGTAACAATATTTGGAATCCTCCAGGATTTCAAAACAAAAATGGATTTACCAGACATGTACTTGGTGATGTTACACTGCTAGACTTTTTTGCAAGCCAGAAAGCATACACATTGATTTGGTACCCAAGTTGGAGTTTGTGAAAGCGCTGGCTGATGGGGGCCTGCAGCTTCGTGAACGAATATCCTCCCTTTTTACCGATTAACCGATCTCTAAAGGATGGATATCTGAGGTTTACATTCGTATCTAAAGGCTCTTCCGTTTTAGCCAAAAGAACATACTCAATGTGCCTTCAGCGAACTAGAATCAAGGTCAATATTTCTTCTACAGTGGGTTGAATGCAGTGTTTGGCTTTTTTGCATAGACACTTAAAAATAGGAAGGATAGCTGTCTACATTAAAATTCCTGTTGATAATGGATGGAACGACTCAAACCCGTTGGCTTTAGGCGTGTGGGAAGTGATCCCTGCTAGACTGTAACCCTCGATGATCTAGCCCCCCTATCCTACCCCTTACCCCCTTACTTGTCCAAGCCCCTCCCCCCCCCCTAAAAAAAAATTGCTGTGACTGTTTGGTAGGTTGCTAGCCGCCTGCTAAGTTTTTGCTATGGATAGAGAAGAGGTTCATTTCGACCAAAGCGAGGCGCAATCAAGATGGTAGCAATGTTGTACACGTTCAACATTGCTATCGCAGTGCTAGAAGGCGCCATAACTCAAATTCGACAAATGTTGGTTCGATCACCAAGTCGGCTGCGCATTTGTAAAGAGTCATCTACGTTAATAATACTTTATTTATCAACAACTTGTTCCTGTGTTTTGTCAGTGGTCTTAACATGAAGATAGTATGAAAATATGGAGCATCAAATCCCAATCGATATACACTACAATAAACTGCTCGGTAAGAATCCTTCGTTTATCATTCTTATTTAGATATCAAATATTATGGGACACAAAGATTGAATGTGCTCAAAAAGTATAAGTTGGAGGAAAGAAAGAAAACGAGGGCCTAGTATGGCTGTAAGCCATTTTAAAAGGTATAAACAAGAACAAAATTTATCCTTGCTGTAAATATTTACATTTAAAAGTCGTTCAGTTTCTTGAGCTAGGCGTTTAGTCCAACTTTTTATTCATCGAATAACAATTAAATTAATCTAATAACAGTCTGCAGGCCAGGCCTATACCAGACCAGGCTACAGCGCTTTGCGTTGCATTGAATTAAATTGTAGGAAAAATGCTACCACATGATAAATCCCCGTTTGTTTTTATGCTTTTATTTTCTATTCATTGCTTACAAGTTGCGAGGCTAATTTTTTTAGCTCTCATTCACTAACTAGCCATTTGGGTACTATTATGCCAAGGCAACCTCTATGCTGGTACTGGTGTTGTCACTGCTTTCCGTTTTCATAAGAACTAACTGCAATCTTATGTTTCAAGTTGTATGTGGTCAAAACTTTTGTGAAATGTTTCGGTCTTGTATGCACAGTAAATGCTGTGGTCCCTGTGGTGCAGTGGTTAGCTTGCTAGAACTTACATCCACATAATTGTGAGTTTGAACTGCAGTCATGCCATCTGTGACTAAAGAGATGACAACTTTGGGCGAGTTGTGAGCACAATTGTGTCTCTCTCTACCTAGGAGTATAAATGGGTACCTGGTTGGTAGTTATGGGGGCTGTGTGTGGCTGCACCTTGCTATATGCATCCAGACCAGGAGGTAATCTGTACAGTCAATTGAGTAGCCTTGAGCTAGAGATTTAACTATAAAACTGCACACATAGAAGTGGGCTTTCCCAGATTGACAGCTGTTTAACAAACAACTTTCTAACCACCTTCTTATGCCTAACAGTGTCTTTCGAAATCCTTGTTTCTCAGATTTTAGAAAACTACTGTGTAGTTTCTTCAACTGTGTGCTAATCTTTCTTATCTTTCATCCCAACTGAGCATTGCATGTAGATCGCGGCAGCCACACAAATCTATTCTGCCTCAGTTGAGACACTTTCTTAATTGTAATCCTCCCAGCAAGCGTAAACATTGCTTTTAATATATAACCACTTGACTGTGAATTCCTTGTATCAAGGAACAGCTCTGGTGCTGTTTTTATGAGTCAATTGTTTTCTTTAAACCCGACTGACTTTCATTGTTCACTTCAGAATACATAAATTCATTTTCTGACTTCATCTTTGTGCAAATTTCGATAGAAATTATCTGCCACAACATTATAATATCTGACTGAAATAAAATGGAAATAATTTAGTCTCTTTTTATTACTGGTAAATAATTGGCAGAGGCTATTATTATTATTATTATTATTATTATTATTATTATTATTATTATTATTATTAGTTTAGTATCTTGAAGTCTGTATTTCGATTCACCGAAAAAGTGCTCAATACATTACAGTAGAGCGAGATATATACTTAGAAGAAAAGATTCAAAAGACTTAGACTAGTTTAGTATCTCTAAAACATTACTTGAGTGTACTAATCATTAGTATCATTAAATCCACACAAAGATTACAACATTTTTCCTTGAAGTCAAAACCTTGGCATTAGCCCTTTAAATAAAATTTTACCATGATATCTGTGTAGAAATTCACTTCTTCTAACCTTCCACGGAAATAATAGCACCAGGAGTTTAATTGCGTTTGCCTCCCCTAGTATTGGCAGATCAGTGATCAGAGAGGTGTATGGAGATGTTTATAGATCTCTCTTGACTTCATTTATTGCAAATTCTCTTGGGTGCATATGGCACTCTTGGGTTAACCACTTCTCTTAAAAACTCTCTTAATCCTAGCAGACCTCATATCTTGCTAACTTTCTCGTACAAGGTGTTGGAAAGATCTGGATTAAGAAGTTGAATATTTGTTAATATGTGTACACGTTTTTATGCATCACCACAATTTGCTTAATCATAATCAAATCAGCAACCTACTTGAAAATAGAGGTCAAATATCAAAATCCACCACAAAACTGACTTGAGCATAATATTTCACAGCAACGCAGCAAAACACAAAGATAAAAACTATTTATAATGGAACACCTTCGTAAGAAACATGGAGGCAAATGTTGCCGAAATATCTTAGGAACATATATTTTCTGGTTTTCAACCAAAACACCTAAACTAACTTTCAAATATTGGATAACTCCGCAGATACGCCGAACACAGGATTTCAGATAGCGAAGCGCGGTATATATTAGCGGTTTTTTACGCGCGGTTACACGTCTCTTGACACGGAAGGAAAAGGATCTTTTATTTATCAATTTTTATTGAAAAAGCCACGGATCTCAAGCCTCATCTACGATTGGAAGTTCTTATAAAAAAAAACAAATAGTCACACAGATGTGTTTTTGCCGGTCTCGCGAATAAATATAGATAATGCAAAGAATGGTTTCTAAGTTTATTTTTCTAAGTCGTCTACATTAAAGGCCTCAGTGCTCGAAAAATCTGTTTTTCCGTTTTGTGTGCCTTCGAGTCTATTTAGCATCCTATAATCGTCTACATTAGAATATTGTGCAGATGCAAACTGTACTACACATGCTACGTATGCGCATACACAGTGTCTATACAATCGGGGAGTTACTAATAAAGATCTTTTTACGAGTTATCAGGTTAGATATAAGAAGTAGCTATCACCTGCGAAATCATGTGAATTTATTGCAACAACCAGCATCGATCTCCAGTGTTTGTCTGTCTCTTCCCGTAAATTAGCCTAACATCGGCGTAGATCTGACAGAAATTTTGATGGCTTTGATGGCTGTGTGTGAAAAATCGTTTTGATAAATACTGAGCTTGCTGAAATGCACAGCTCACAGCAGCTGAGAGTGATTGTACCAAAATTTGCGATTTGCGTCACTAGATGTTACATGCGTGGGTGCTGCTTTGCATTAGTTTTTGTTGAAATATTGAAAAACGGTTCTACAATTGAATATACAGACCTGTATTCTGGGTTTTGACACATCAGTAAATAATCGACTAGGTTCACAGACTTGCGGCCGTTTTCAGTTAGGCACTTCACAGGCTCGTTATTGTGAGAGAGGATTTTTTTATGCATTTATTTCAGTTGTGTATCAACGTGAACATTATCGCTGTGTGCAGTCATAGTATAGATCAGATCTTCTTTATAAGTTTTGTCTGTTACACTAATTACAAGCTTCTGTCGTTTTAATTTGTTTTTAAATTGCTGGTTCGTGTAATGGTATGGCACTAGCTTTAGATGTAAACAAGATGCCGATGCATGTACAATGTACAGACAATGAGATGTTTGCAGTTCCTTGAAACTCGAATTTAGGACCAAACTAGCCTATGAACTATATTTTTCTATGCATACTTTGGAACGAAGCTTAGCTTTAGATGTTTGCAAAGCTAGCAAAGGCTCGAAGCAAGATGGGGTGGTTGCATTTTCATGTGGTCTTCAAATTGACACCAAAATACAAGTGTTCGTACTACGCGAAAGATGTTTGAATGTATGGATGGGCAGTCGTATGCTAGCTAGGCATGTGTGCTACATGTCCAAAACAAGGTATTGTGTTTGCTGCTGTCTGTACTGTCTCTACACTCGAGCTTTCTACTGATGTTTGCAGTCAGAAACAAAGTTATGTTCACATGCAGCTACAGTTCATAAACCAGATAGGGATTTGTGGTGTAGATCAGAAGCAGGTTATGATATGAGAAAGCTACAGAATCTCCAAGATCGGATCTAGCTACGGATATTTGCAGAAGATTCTGGCATCTGCAGTTTCTTGCAATACTGCCTGTTTTTTAAACTGCACTTCGCTGTTACCTTGCAGTATGTAGAGGTATGTAGAGGTATGTAATGAGGTATTGGGAAAACAACTGGTCTTTTTGTGTTGGAAAATACGGTTGAAACAAATGTTACGAAATATATAAGATAAATTCAGCTATATCTTCAGACTTTTAAAGGTAGAACCGTAGAACGATCTACCAACGAAAAATGCAAATTTGTCAACCAATATGTGGTTTAACTAACGCTCGTATGGTTTGGATAGTTGAAAGTGATCTAGTTTAATAGCTCTCTCGTCTTTCATCTTCAAAACATATCCTATCCTTTCTCCTTTGGTAAATTCGAAAGTCCAAACGAAAAGTCCAAATTTATTAACCAATTTATGATATAGTTTGATAGCTCTCTCTTCTTTCACTTTCAAAACATATCTTATCCTTTCTCGTTTTGTAAACTCCTCTCCAAAATTGTACAAGGAATATCTAAGAAAACAAACACTGAAATTTCCTTCATTTGTTCATCACTAAGGACATTTTCTTGATTTCAATTCTTCACTTCAATTAAATTGACATGGTTTATAACGGAAAGGAAACTTGGTGAAGTTAATCGATTAATATCATAAGATAAAGCGCTATTTAATGGCATTATAATCTTCATTTATACAATTTATAATTGTTCTTGTTTCTATAAATCAAGTTTGACAATCTCTCAGCCAGAAAATAAATAGAACAGTTGATTTAGGAGCAACAATGCGTATTATACTAAACAGCACGCATTGTTGCTTCTTATTGGCAACTGCACTTAACCCTGCGCAAATCTGTCAAGACAGAACCAAACGGATTTCAGATAACTGTTCTGTGATGTTAGTAAAATTAATCATGTTTAATCTTTTAATGACTTCTCTCGTCTTGCAGAACACCCCTTTCCTGTTTAAGTCAATAACTTTTTGTGATTTTTTATTAGTTTTTTCCTCATCTCAGTATATTCTTGGCAAGATTATAATCTTTGTACCGTTATTGCGGTTCTGTCCTTAGCTTTAATTAAGTTCTGTTAATATTCAATTGACTTTATTTTTGCTGAGCCGTTCCGTTATCTTCTTTCAAGTCAGATGGCTCTTAGACAACAACAAGGCCTTGTTATCAATATGATAGTTTGAGCACTTTTTCATGATTTTCCAGCTTAGATTTTCCGTGGTGAGTTATCTGATCCTAAGTGCGGTTGTGTCTTTCCTTTGACCATTTATCGAAGTTCTGTTGATTCCATTAGGCCTTGTTTCCGTCAAATTGTAGACGTAGGAAGAAGCTCTTTATTTAGTTTTTCGTTTTATTTATTCTTTATTTATTCAATTTCTTTACCTTATGATTTTTATACAGCGTTAAGCATACAACTTATATACACAATTGCTTTCCAAACTGCTCCCAGGTACTAAGTGCTACTAAGTTTACTAAAGAAAAGATAACATTCACAATGTTGTGATAAAGATCTATATTATGAATATTTGTATTAAAGTAAAGGAAGAAGTCTGACAATGCTCAGTATCAAGCATTTTACAGTGACTTTTTAAATTTGGTAAAAGAAGTGGCTGTCTAAGTTTCCGGATTTTAAATGTTCCACAGATTTGTCCCTTTGTACGAGAATCATTTTTGGTCACGTGGACAGAGCAGAAACTGCGTAAAATGACGTCATCAAGCTATTTGAGTTAAGCTCATGCTTGAATAGATAAGCTTTTTGAGACAAGAAATCAATAATTTATTTCCTAAAAAAGGTAATATCAGCTGTTGCCTTTATATAGAAAATGCTGCTCGGAGCTAGAGCAGTTCAAAGTTATATTTTTTCGTGCAGGCATCCGCAGTTTCTGCTAATTTGGTCACATTCGGTTTTTAGAAATAGGAACGTTAAGATCAGTGCCTGTACCACGAAGCTGTGTAGCGCTGGTTTCGGATAGTCTTTGGGACATGCTTGTAAAACTCTCGGGAGCTTCATGGTTTAAGGATCTGTAGACCCTTTTCAATGTTTCTGTTTTTATGAGATCATTGACATGTTGATTGGGTGGTTGCTGGCACGTGATAGCGATTTATCAATGGTGGTACCTCTGATGAAGATAGCTCGAGTTTGCGAGGTTCCACTGTAAATTAGGCCTGTAGGATCTGTTGTTCTAAGGGCGACCAATGTTCTGTGGGGACCAATGTCACTGTTGAACAGCTTCAAAAGTACTTATTGAATTTCCATTGTTTTTTATCTTTCTTATCATAATAACAACCCCCCTCCCATCTTTGCACTTTAAATTACTTAATTCGTAAGTTTTCCTACCCTCATGAGATATATAACTGCAACTGTTATAAAAAAGCATAAACTATTATTGGTGTGATGAGCCTAATGTATGTTTGTTTTATATTTGGTAGCTTGCTTAGTTCTGGTGATTTAAAAAAAACTTTCTTTCTTAGATTGGTTGATTGACCGAAGACACTGCAATTTAAAATGGCAGAACTCGGCGTTAGAAGTACGAGAGAAAATCAATTCAGCAATTCAAGACATGCCGCCTAATGAAGACATTGCAAATCTTCTTTCTGGAACATGTTAGTTATTTGAAGCTATTTTTGTATCATAAATCTTGTATTTATGCTGTTATCACTTCTTCAGATGCTTTTTTCAATACAGGACTCTGTCTGTTCTGTTTCTTGGCACTTTCATGCTTCTTTGTATGCCTTTCCTCCTAAGAAACCTTTTCCTTTTTGTATCGGCTTCATATTTGCATTGCCTTCTCTCTTAATTCTCTCTTCATCTTCACAGCACCTTTGAAAGCTTCTTCCGTTCTCCCAACTGTCTATTTATTAGAAGCCTTTTTCTCTAGACAGTTTCTTCCTCATCTGCCGTGCCTCCACGTTTGTACAATTTATTTTCTTATTTATATCTTCTGTCTCATTTGCGGCTTCTTCTTCGTTTTTATCTTCTTTCTCATTACCGGCTTCTTCCTCGTTTTATCTTCTTTCTCATTTGCGGCTTCTTCCTTGTTTTTATCTTCTTTCTCATTTGCGGCTTCTTCCTCGTTTTTAGCTTATTTCTCATTTGCAGCTTCTTCCTCATTTTTATCTTCTTTCTCATTTGCGGCTTCTTCCTCGTTTTTATCTTCTTTCTCATTTCCGGCTTCTTCCTCGTTTTTATCTTCTTTCTCATTTGCGGCTTCTTCCTCGTTTTTATCTTCTTTCTCATTTGCGGCTTCTTCCTCGTTAGTTTCTCATTGGCTGCTACTGCTCCCTCGACAGCTTCTTTGTCATCTGCAGTGGGCCTATCTTCCAAATTTGTCCGTTCGTCGTTATTTGTAACTTTTTCTCGTGTGTTGCTTCTGCTTAATTTGCAACATTTGCAGCCTCACTTGCAACATCAGGAAGTATTTTTTCTAGGTTTCCAACTAATAATTGTGTCTGTTTCATTTCAGATATTAATTACTTCCATTGCTTAAAAATCATCGAGTTATTGAAGAAATGCGGGGAAGGATCTACAAATTTCTTTGGACAATATTCGTCACAAAGAATGAAGGCAAGACATTTGTAGTGTATTGAATGTAGTGTTTCGGCTTATTACTAAGCATTGTTCTCATGGCTGGTTTTAAAGTGATAGATTATGGAAAACTTTTTCAGATTTGAAAGGGATAACTTATTTATCTCCCTTGAGAGGAAAACTCTTGCAAGTTCATTGTCTAAAATCTACATTCAATTGTTTCATTTGTCATACTCGTACTTGCGTATTTACGTTAGAGATTTGAAAGGGACAACTTCTTTTTCTCCCTTGAGAGCAAAACTCTTGCAAGTTCATTGTTTGAAAATCTAAATTCAATTGTTTAATTTGTCATACGCGTACTTGTGCATTTACGCTAGAGATTTGAAAGGGACAACTTCTTTATCTCCCTTGAGAGGAAAACTCTTGCAAGTTCATTGTTTGAAATCTACATCCAATTGTTTCATTTGTTGAACTCGTACTTGCGTATTTATGCTAGGGATTTGAAAGGGACAACTTCTTTATCTCCCTTGAGAATAAAATTCTTGCAAGTTCATTGTTTCAAATCTACATTCTATTGTTTCATTTGTCATAATGTGATTTTTTATTCGTAGGACTGGATCGATCTACTTCAGTTGTACAAAGAAGATAATATTTATCTTGGTGAGTTTATTTCTATTTTTCTTCCAATTTCATCTTCCATATAAGCACTTAGTAAGCATACAGACCTTTTAGAGTGTATATTAAAAGTGGTATATGTAAGTTTGCTATGTGTAAGTTACATATAAATGTGTTATATATTTATTCAATGTAAATGTAATATATATAAATGTGTTAAAAGTACAAAATTCTTTATTTCTTGTCATATGTTACCAGTAATTTGATTATCATTTTTCAGATGACTGACGCTAAGGAAAATTGTTATATATAGATCTATATTTGTTTGTTCTAAATGAAGTTTTTCGACTTTCAGAGCTATTTTTGCAAAATAAAAGGCACTTATTAAAAGCCAAACCTACCGAATTTCGTTCGTGCACGAAGAAACTCTTTAAAAGAAAAGAGTTTGGTTTAAATATTCATGTGTAAGGTATAATATTTTATTGTTCTACTGTGCATTTAACCAGTGTTATTTTTTAGAATATATTATTTTAATTTTTCAGCTGAAGCCTCTCATCTTCTCATTCGAAATGTCAACTACGAAATTCCATCTCTAAAAAAGCAAATTGGAAAATGTCAGCAGACGCAGAGGGTAGGTTTTGGATCCGTTTATTTGCATATTCCAATGTTTGTCAACATAGAAGAATTTTGTATTTCATTCACCAATTTATTTGTTCACATTTTTAATTACCAATCAGGGTGAAGGATTTATAACCAGGATTTGTTCATAATTTCTACAAATTGTTTTCCGCTATTTTTTACAGGATTGTTCGAAGCGAGAGACTGAGTACATTTCCAATGCAGCTACTTTTAAGGAAAAATATCACCAAGTCTGCAAAGAAATGGGAGTTCATGTGAGTACGATTCTGGAAGGGATAAACATTTTTGAAAGCTGTCTTTGAAAACAAGCATTTCGAGTGAAATTTCTAAATCTACAGAAAACATATTTTTTATCATTTAATTAAACTTTGACTCGCTACATATGGATACATATAGCCCATTCTACCAATGTAGTGTGCTATTATCATTATATAGCTGACAAATACTCGTTTTTCCCCTTCCGTTTTAACGTTACAAATTTATCATTATTACTGCTTACAAGATACGTCCTATACACATTGTTGCTGAATTTGGTTTAATTATTCATAGCCTATATATATTTCTTTACTTTTTTATTCAGGTATTTAGCGCTCTGCCATGTATATCATATTGTATTTAAGTAGAGAAATTAGAGCCAAAGAAAGACTATGCTAACAGAATCACACTTAAGCCTTTCAAATTGACATTATTTAATTAATGTGCATAAAACAGTTTTATGTAAATAACGTTCTAATGATAATGTTTTTGTGTCTCCAATCTCTCTGATTAGAATTCGTTAATAATTCTACTAAATATTATAAGTAACTAGCGCTTAGAAAGTTGACGATGATTTCTCTAATCTATTTTTTAACAGGGTGAGGATGTCAGAAAAGAACTTCTAAGTCTTGTTGATGTTCTGCCTGAGTTATTCAAACGGATTTCAGAGGAGACACGCGATCTTGAAGAAGTGATTGACTATTACGCTGCGTTCATTGATTTCGTATTGCCAAAGTGAGTAAAATTAGGCCGTGAATTTACTGCTTCAGCTTTTGTTCTCTACTAAGGGAGGGGGGACTTGATATACTACAAAGTTTCTAGAATTTTAGCAGGAATTTTCGATGCCTCTTCAGGGGTAGGGGTAGGGAAACTAGTAGGGGTAGGTAACTAAAATGCTCCATGATACGGAATTGTTAGATTCGTTGTTGTGGAAAAGTACCATACATTCTTAAGGTGCCACCCATTCTTAAGGTAACATCCATTCTTAAGGTACCATGCATTCTTAAGGTACCACCCATTCTTACAATCAAACAATACTGAAGGTACCAACAATACTTAAGGTACTCTTTCCCAAAAGCGGAGATGGTTCTCTGTTCACCTCGATTTGATGTCTAATTGTAGCTATTTTTAAAGCTGAATTATTGTATTTCAATCTTTTCTTATGAAGTGTAGTTATGCCTGTATTTTTTATCCTAAAGTTCGATGAATTTTTAAATTTATAGACACGATGCCTCCGATGGAGAAAATGGTTGCAAGGTAGATCATCAAGTTGCACCGATGATATCGTTCATTTGTAAGAACGGCAACGCGACAGTCTATCAATGGCGAACGGGAGAGCGGCCTCCTGCCGTTGCAACGGAAAGCGGAGGCGCGCAGGTAACGTACGGCAAAATTTACTGAGATTTCAGTTGGCCTAACTGCATTTAAAATTTTAGTATATCTCTGATTTTAGTTTTGATTTACATTGATTTGATTCGATTACTTTCCCTGGAAGGATGTGGGACAAGGAGACTATTATTTTCCGACTGTCTTTATCTATCTATTATGGGCTTGTGAGCTAGGCGCATAGCCCAGGGAAAATTAAGTCATTATTAATTTAAGTAGTGCGTACCTTGCCTTTCCTGTTGATATGACCAACCACACTGTTGATGTTGATGTTAATGTTGATTGGCAAATACGTTTGCTATATTCGCAATCCATGGTTGTATGTGTTAGGCGCAGAAGGACCACTGAATATCCTTGGGATAATCTGAGCAGTGCAACCATAGTCCTTCCTCTTGATGTAAAGTATTAATGTTAATGTTGATTGGCACATACACTTGCTATCTTCATAATGTATGGGTTTAAGCGCTAGGCGCAGAGGGACCATTGAATAGCCTTGGGATAATCTGAGCAGTGCAACCATAGTCCTTCCTCTTGATGTAAAGTATTAATGTTGATGTTCATTGGCCCATACGCTTGCTATCTTCGCAATGTATGGGTTTAAGCGCTAGGCGCAGTAGGACCACTGAATAGCCTAGGGATAATCTAAGCAATGCAACCATAGTCCTTCCTCTTGATGTAAAGTATTAATGTTAATGTTGATTGGCACATACACTTGCTATCTTCGTAATGTATGGGTGTATGTGCTAGGCGCAGAGGGACCACTGAATAGCCTAGGGATAATCTAAGCAGTGTGACCATAGTCCTTCCTCTTGATGTAAAGCATTAATGTTGATGTTGATTGGCACATACGCTTGCTATCTTCGCAATGTATGGGTTTAAGCGCTAGGCGCAGTAGGACCACTGAATAGACTTGGGATAATCTAAGCAGTGCAACCATAGTCCTTCCTCTTGATGTAAAGTATTAATGTTGATGTTGATTGGCACGTACACCTGCTATCTTCGCAATGTATGGGTTTAAGCGCTAGACGCAGAGGGACCACTGAATAGCCTTGGGCTTAACTAAACAGTGCAACCATAGTCCTTCCTCTTGATGTAAAGTATTAATGTTGATGTTGATTGGCACATACACTTGCTATCTTTGCAATGTATGGGTTTATGTGTTAGGCGCAGAGGGACCACTGAATAGCCTTGGACTCAACTAAGCAGTGTGACCATAGTCCTCCTCTTGATGTAAAGTATTAATGTTGATGTTGATTGGCACATACACTTGCTATCTTCGCAATGTATGGGTTTAAGCGCTAGGTGCAGAGGGACCACTGAATAGCCTAGGGCTTAACTAAGCAGTGTGACCGTAGTCCTTCCTCTTGATGTAAAGTATTAATGTTCATGTTGATTGGCACATACACTTGCTATCTTTACAAGGTATGGGTTTATGCGCTAGGTGCAGAGGGACCACTGAATAGCCTTGGGCTCAACTAAGCAGTGTGACCATAGTCCTTCCTCTTGATGTAAAGTATTAATGTTCATGTTGATTGGCACATACACTTGCTATCTTTACAAGGTATGGGTTTATGCGCTAGGTGCAGAGGGACCACTGAATAGCCTTGGGCTCAACTAAGCAGTGTGACCATAGTCCTCTCTCTTGATGTGATCAGACCACCTGATCCCTTATTGTCCTACCTGAAATTCAAGAGGCCTGGTTAACTCGAATCTGTGGCCTCGTCGACTAGATACTGTGTTAAGAAATGTTTAGCATTGTTTGAATTTACGTTTTACTTTAAAAACATTGCTTTATAGATAATTCTAGAGCCAAATAAAGCTGAAGATTGTGGAATCGACTTTGGAGACGAAGGCGACAATATCGACTTCGGAATTGAGGCTGTAGCAGATGAAAGTGAGGCAAATATCGATTTTGGAATTGAGACTGTCAGCAATGATAATGAGGCAGATATTGATTTTGGAATCGAGACCGTTGACGAAGATGGCATAGATTTCGGATTTGAAACAGTTGATATAAAAATCGAGGATTCTGGCAATGAAGGAATTGAAATTCAATCTGAAAAATGCATTGGTGAGTCAATTCTTTTAGATTAAGATTCAAATTCAACCCATCTCTTCCCTTCAGATGACCGGGTTAACCCTATTTCTACTGTGGGATGATTTGCCCCCCCATAGAAAAATTTCATCCCCCAATCTGAATCTGTTTGATTTAAACTTTAAATTTTTTAACTTTCACAAAAATCTGATCTAAAATGCGTCACCAGATAATGCCGTTATTTGGAAACAAATTACAAAAGAGCTCTCTAATTGTCTGAAAACTTTTATTTTACTTTTATTTTATTCAGCCAATTTCATTGCGGAAAGTAGCTGCAATGAATTTATACAATACAGTAAAAACCCGCATAAAAGAAACAACTTTTTTAGGAACTTTTAGACTAAAGTTTAAAAAGTTCATTAAAAACTAAGAGTAAATATATAAGACATTGCTTGAACTCAAAAGAAAGTAATTTTTGGACTCAGCACTTTTAGCTGAATAAGTGTGCAATTTTAGACTCGAGAATCAAGAACCGTTGCTTAGCTTGAAAATATGATGATTCTTTGCTTTGCGGGTTTTCACTGTATTACATAAATCCATGTTACTTTTCGCAATGAAATTGGCAAATAAATATAACAGTTTTCAGCCAATTAGTGTGCTCCTATAGCGTGAGGGAATAATCGTCATATCGAGAGAAAGGACTAGGGTCGCACTGCTTAGATTAGCCCTGGGCTATTCAGTGCCCTATCAATCAATCTATCAATCAATCAATTTATCAATCACTGATTCGTTGATTTTTTTGCTCCTTCGTAGGTGATCGCAAGAAAGATATTGCTACCGATGCTGACTTTCTATCAGTGCTGGAACAATCTGCAACGAGAAACATTTTCACTGATGAATTAATAGAGGTACGAAGTAGTAATATTCTTTTTTTAGAGGAGCCTTTAAACACCCCTCCTACGTGTGCATATCCTAATTTTCCCTTACATTATAAACATAATAATTTCTTGCCGTGGAATTTGGATAATTGTTTAAAAGGTGGGGTACTTTTCCTGTTTTTCCCATATGTTGAAAAACCTTCAAAGAAACACTAAAATCTGCTAAATGGTTAAAATTTATATCATGTATGTACGGCAAATTTGAAATTTATCATGCTTTTATTTCTTATTTTTCTTTCAAAACAGATCCAGTCATTTTTGTCCCAGCGACTAGAAGAGTTGAGTACCGAAGGAGATATTTTATCTGCCAGTCAGGTAAATAAAATGTAAAATATAAGAACAGTCCCACACGAAAAAAGTAGTCAGTCTGCCAATTCCCCATTCTTTATGAGCATATTGTAGAAATATGTTTCCCCTGTTATTAGCAGCGGGTTTAAACTGCTAAGGGGAGAATTCGGTTGGTGAATTCCTTCTGAATACCATTTCCGAAAGCCCAGTATATGCTGTTTCTGCGATGGTGTAGGAGCCAAAATAATGTCCTATTATTGAGGATAATTTGCTATGTGTTACATGGCCCTTTCAAGGCCTTAAGTGATTAAAAAACCTCCCAAATGCGGGGTTGGCCGAGTGGTTGGCAAGCACATCCTTGGGTATGAGGGTCGTGAGTTCGAACTTAAGTCTAGACCTGTTGTGAAAGAGTGAACAGAGACATTGCCAGCTCCTGTTTAATTCATGACAAAGGGGAAACGAAGCACGTGGCGTGGTCATATCAAAAAGATTGACCAAGGTCGCCATGCTTAGATTAGCCCTAGCTATTCCGTGGTCCCTTTTTGGCTAGTGCTTAACCCAGACCAAGTTAGCAAATGTATTTTCCTATCAACATCAACATCAACATCGGCATCAACACCAATTAAGCTTAGTTGTGCAAGTCTAGCATAGAAGGCTATTC
>WUAR02297765.1:0-15552 GCA_015164055.2 Chrysaora achlyos
TACGCGGGCCGGGAGAAATTCCCGATGGGGGGGGTCAGGTCGATGATGCGCGCCTCGCGTTGGCAGCCGCCTTCGATGCACGGCACAGGTGCGCGACATGGGAGCGTGGTGCGCTTGCAGATGATCTCGACGTTTGGGTCGTCGATGTCTCGTTGTGTGCAGATCTCGACGGACACACGCTCGAGTGCACGTACCTCGCGAGGATTGCGGCACGCATCGGTAGCCGAACGCAGGGCATCAGCTAGGTGCCGATCAGCGTTGAGCATCAGGTCGCTCACGCTGCGCTCCTAGTCGCCACTGCACAAAAACGCCGCCGGTCTCCGTGATGCCGTCGGGGCGGTCGACGACGATGGTGCCCATGGTGGTGATCATGCTCTTCGCCTCGCATTGCCCCACGCCGCACCACTGCGCCTGTTGCTGCCGCTGCGCTGCCACCGATGGTTCGCTGGCGCGAACGCCTCCCTCCGCTGCTCTGCGTCGCTCAAGTCGAAGCCCGCCAGCGGACGCTCATGGTCGATGTCGTAGTCGGCCATGCTGCCGGGGCAGGGCCGCTCGCGCATGAGGTAGACCACTGACCGCTCGATGGGCAGGCTGGCCAGCACGGTGGTCGACACGCCCTGCTTGCGTAGCGCTGTGCGAGCTCGGTCACGCAGGCGCTTGCGGATGGCGCTGCGCTGGGAGGGCATTCTATGCCAGCGCCTTGAGCGCGGCTGCGTATGCCGTGGCTGCTGCAAAGTGCTTCACGGGTGCACCCCTGGCCGCATCGTGCTTGCGCCGCATCGATGCCCAGACGCGAAACCGCTTCGCTCGCGAGTAGCGCTTGGGCAGGCGTGGTCTGCGCGGAGGAACAGCCTGGGCCGCTACTACGCCTTTGACGAGATGGTCCAGGCAGGCGGCGGTCGCCTGTCGCACAGCCGCACGCTTGAGCTCAGCTGCCAGCGGCTGGAGCTCAGCTGCCAGCGCCTTGAACGTTCGCACTAGTTCGCCTCCTGTGCCCAACCCAGCGCACCGGGCATGCGTACGTTGAGCGTGATCACGTTGGCCTGGGCACGCTGACACTGCTCTGCGCTCTGGCAGTCGTGAATGCACTCCACCCCACGAGGGCACGGCACATAGACGTAGGTGGCCGACAAGGGCGCCGCCGGTGATGCCGCCTCAGCCACCGAGACCAGCAGGCCGGCGCCGAGCAAGAGGACGCACCCTGCGGCAAGGTCGCCGATCGTTGCCGCTTCAATGCGGGCGAGAGCCTTCGTTGCGCTGGTCTGAGCCAGGCGCCGAGCCGTCTGTGCGATGTAGCTGCGCATATGCGAAGGGCCCGCCGAAGCGAGCCCTAAGGGAGAGGCACCGTGCTGGGGACGCACGTGTGAACCATGACTAATTCTAGTCTACGCCGGACCGCCGTGTCAAGCATCATTGCGCAACTCAGCGCAATCCCATACATTGTGCGCATGGATGTAACGACGCGGCGAATCGAGGCGGCACTGAGGGCGTTGGCCGGGCAGCTCGGGGGCTCGCTAGGGGCGGCGCTCGAGCGGGCGTCTCTGGGGGCCAGTCCGGCACCGAGGCGGCCAGATGCCGCTGAGCAGGCGCTAATACGGGCCTGCTACCACGTTGGCGCGCTGCGGGGGCTCAAGGTCGAGCAGGTCAAGCTGCTGTGGCTGCGATACGGCAGCTGCGTAGCGCGCGAAGAGCAGTACATGTGCGCTGACGGCAGCATGGCGACGCGGGTCCGGCGGGTCTACCCAGGCTACGAGGACGTGGCAAGGGTCGCAGGCATATCGCCGAGGCAGGCCAAGCGGGCGTTGGCGGAGGCGCGGCGCGTGGTAGCTGGGGCGGTCTAGCGCTTCGTCTTCGGAACGCCAAATGCCTCCTGCAACGTCTTTGGTGCAGCCTTTTTCGGGACATCGCCAGAAGTCGCCCTGAATCCGAATAGGCAGACCTGAGTCCACGACTTGCCTGGCTCACGGCACATCGACGCCACAATCGGCACGGTGAACGGGACTCGCTTGGTCGACTGAGGCTCGACCCTGCCAGAGCAAAACACACCCGAGATTGCCGACCTTGCCTTGGATCGGACAACCCCAACAAGCCCACAAACCGCGCCAGTTGCATCGCCAACATTTGTGAACGCACAGCTGCCAATGCCCATGCCGTTCATCACGCACTGCTGCTCGATCTTTGGCTTGCCACAGCTAACAAGAGCGATAAGGGCGATGAAGGGTGCCGTGCGCTGCATCGTCGACGCTCCTAGAACCAGTAAACAGGCAGAGCACATGCGCTGCCCTCCAAAAGAAGCGGAAATGGGCACTGCGGCGGCTTGGCACACGTCCCCGAGGGACACGTTGGCATGCAAGCTGTGTCAGCTGTGCTTCCAATGGGTTCGCACCTGGCTCCACCCGCGATCGCTGTCGCCCAAGCTGTGCCAGTTGCAGAACACTTGCCGCCAGCGCAGAGCGAAACGCAAGCGCCGGCTCGGCAGACGAATCCTTTGTCGCATGCCGAATCACTACCGCACTGAGGATCGCGGCACTCGCCAGGGGGACGAGCAGAGACGTAGCATCGCTGCACACCGGAGCATTCTGATTTTCGCGCGCACACGGTGGGCCCATCTCCGCCACACGCGCCAAACAGGCAGGCCAGCGACGCCAGAGCCAGCAGTACACGTTTCACGGGAAACCCTCCAGTTGCAGGCCGTGAAGATACCACGGCTATCGGCGCGTCATCAGGTCAACGAGCATCTTGCGCAGGTCGTCGTGGGCGCCGCGTAGCTGATCGACCTTCCGCTCCAGCTGAGCGATCTCAGCGCGCTGGGCGTCAATCGTTTCGCGCAATTTCGCAATCTCAGACGCTGGCGCCGGGCGCGGCACCTCCAACCCGTCCATCCAGTCCCCAACGCGAGCTCGAAAGACAAAGCTAGCTGGCCCGCCCTTCTCGACCTTGCTGATGTGCTGCCTTGTGCACCCCAGGACCGCAGCTAGCTGCTCCTGGGACAGTCGAGCCTCACGCCTCGCCGCGCGCAACGACTCTCCGAAAGACTTGTCATCTTGCTGCATTGCGATTTTCCGCGAAGAATCGCTTGCTGAAAAGCAACCTTTCGCGCCATGCTTGAAATCGCAAGGACGCACCGTCGCAGCCCAAGGAGGACCCCGACGCATTGATTTAGACACTCCGCCCCGCCGGCCTCCGGTTGCGTCCTTGCACCGCAACCACTCCTTGGAGCTCGAGGCCGGCGGCGGCAGGGGTTTTGCGAGGAGCGTACCATGCACCGTCTGCGCATGTTTCCGCCCAGTTGCGCACAACGCAACACTGCGCCATACGCGCTCGGTGGTGCCCACCGCCACTCCCACATCGGCGCACCCACGTTTGCAGACTTTGCGAGCTTGAGCGGCGCGCAGATCTCACCGGAAGTTGACGAAGGGCGGCCAACGCCACTGTTTTGGCGCCCAGCGCCTGAAAAATCGAAAATATCGATCGCCAAAACCGCTAAGTCTTCACCTCACGTTTCGCATGAGAAACGCGCAAGTCGGGAGGTGGGCTTTGGACGATGGCACTGTGCGACATGTAGTCGAGTTGATCGAAGCGCTCAGGCAGAGGAATGTTCACGCGATAATGGTCGTGTTGCACGAGGACAGCACGCGAATCGCACTGAGCGGCGAGCGCGTCGGGGTGGGCCAGCACGCCTGCCCGGCGCGAGCGTTGCGCGAGGCGCTCAGCGACTGTCGGCGCTGGCCACCGCGGGTGGAGTAGGCGCGCCAGGCGGTGCGCGATGACCCGCGTCGACGTCAACGCTATCCCTCGCGAGCATTTCAGCGTCACCGAGCACGACGGCCTGCGCCTTATCCGACCGCGCAAGGCGTTCTTCGATTGGGCCGGCGTCAATCGCTGGTGGCGCTCCGTGGTCGTCGACGAAGAGGGCCGCATCGTCTCGTGCGGTTTTCCCAAGTTCGGCAACGTCGGCGAATTCGAAGACGACACGCGCAAACTCGAGCAGGCGCTAGCGGACGGCGCCGCCGTCGAACTGACGCACAAACACGACGGCACGCTAGCGATCCGCAGCGTTATCCGCGGCAAGGTCGTTTGGCGCACCCGCAACACCATCGATGGCGGCGTCTACCGGGACGCCATCGAGGCGGCCGCTGATGGCTACCCGTTCCTCGCCGATCCGCGCTTTGCACCTACAGGCTCGCTGCTCTTCGAATTCGTCGCTCCGACCAACAAGGTCGTGGTGGGCTACGACAAGGCTGACTTGGTCATGCTGGCCATCGTCGCCCATCGAGGGCCCCATCTGCTCAACGACTGGGAGGCGCGACACTGGGCGGTGGGCCACGAGTTGCCCTTCACCGAGCGTTACGAGCTGGCGCTGACGCTACCCGCCCTCGTCGAGCAGGTGCAGGCGTGGGACCACGCTGAAGGCATCGTCGCTCGGGTAGGCCAGACGCTCGTCAAGATCAAGTCGGCCTGGTACCTCGCGCAGCACCGGCTCAAGTACTCGCTGAGCTACGAGCGGATCGTCGAGCTCGCCGTCGACGAGTGCATTCACAGCATCGTGGCGCTCGAGCGCGTCATGGCCGAGCGTGGCGCCGACTTCGAGGTCATCGACGAGGCGCGCGACTTCTTTCGCGGCTACCGCGCACACGCAGCAGCAGCGTGGACGATGCTCGAAAGCGTCATGCGGCGTGTGACGTCGGCGAAGGCCGCGCTGGCGCCGGGCGACGAGCGCACGCGCAAAAAGGCGTTCGCCTTCTGGGCCAAGACACTTCCCGACATCGAGCGAACGCTGGCCTTCATGGCCTACGACGGCCGCGTGGCGTCCATGGTCGACGTGCTGGCGCGGAAGGTGGTGCGATGACCCCGCTAGAAAAGCTCGCGCAGGCCATCGCCCGCAGCCTCCACCAGCAGCTCAACGTGTGCCTGCCGAGCGGCACCGAGTACGCGCACTACGAAAGCGACGATTTCGCGTCGCGGCGCAAGCACGGCGTCGCGCCCGGCGACCTGCTCAACGCGGCGAACCAGCTTGCGATGGCGCTGCCCAAGTTGCTACCGCCCGAGATGGCCGTTGACACACTCGGCCGCTGGATGGCCGACAACGACGTCGAGGCACTCCACCTCAGCCACTACTGCGGCCTGCGCATCAGCAGCGTGCAGGTCTCGGCCCGAGAGGGCGCCAACCGCTCGTGGGTGATCGACGACGCTCAGTCGACCGATGGCCTGAACCGGGCATTCCTCGGCGCGCTGGACGTGCGCCGCGCGCGCCTTGCCGCCAAGTGGCACCGCGCCACGCACGACCACGCCCCCGCTCCGGCGGCCGTCGCAAGGCTCGACGGCCAGACGAGCGGTCAGAGCCCGGCGCCGCAGCGGGCTGACGAGCGGTCGGCGTGAATGGCCCGCCACCTGAGCTCCTCGACCGCCGCAGCGAGCCCGAGGCGCGCGCCGTGCTGGAGGCTTGCTGCCGAGGGGCCGTTACGCGGCGAAAACCCGACGAAGCTCCTGTCGCCCGCGGTCATCCCTGAGCCCGTGCACCGGCTGACGATTCAACGCTGCAGCCCGTGCAATCCCGAGGCGTGGGCCGAGGAGTGTCCAATGCCCGCGGGATGGGATGAGGGCGCTGCGTGACGTGGGCGCACGCAACCTCGAGGCGCTCACGACGCGCCAGCGCCTGCTCATCGCCGTCGGGCGCTTCTGGCTTTCCGCTCTTGACCGCGCCGATCAGGCGGCGATCGACGAGTCGGACAGCGACTGTCGCTTCGACTGGAGTGCTGAGGCGTGCGCGCGCGTCGACGCAGCTGAGGCCCGCTTGGCCGTTGCGGACGAGGCGCTGCGGCGTGAGCACCTGCTCTGCGCCGACCTGTGGTGCCGGCGCTACGGGCCCGTCGAGCCGCGCTGGGGCGGGCTGTGCCCGCGCTGTGCCCGCGAGCGCGACGAGCAGGAGGCCGCTGAGCGACGGGCAGCCTGCTGGTGCGGCGTGCCACTCGGGCGCGGCGAGAACCGCGTCTGCTCTGACTGTCGCTACGACGATGAACGAGAGTCCCATGTCTAAGCCACCGCCGCTGAGGCCCGGCTGGTTCTGCTGCTGGCGCAAGCTCGTCCAGAGTCGCCACTGGCGCAGCCTGCAGTCCGGCGACGCGCGCGCCGTGATGATGGCGCTGCTGTGCGCGACCTACTGGGAGGACCAGACGGTCACGTGCACCGTGTGCGGCGCCGACATCGCCGTCGCTCGCGGCGACGCAATTGGCAGCCTGGCGTCTCTGGCCGGCGACGGATGCACCACGCGCGACGTCGCGCGCACCACGATGCGCCGTCTCACAACTGGCAACGACCCGTTCGCAGTGCGCGTCGGAGGGTGCAAGCACCGCACGGTGTGGCGCCTACCCAAGTTCGCGGAACACAACGACATCGGCGCCGACCTCCACGGACCCTCCACGGAAGTCCCACGGACCCTCCACGGAAGTGCCACGGAAGCCCCACACCAAGAACAAGGTTCAACAAGAGAAACAATAGAACAAGAAGAACAAGGGACCCTCGTTCTCACCCCGTCGAAGCCGAAGAAGAAGCCGCCCAAGGCGCCGGCGAGCGACTGGGCCGGCTGGGCCTGCATCGACGAGTGGGTCGCGACCGCCCGGCAGCTGGGCGTGCTCAAGCGCGAGCCCACCGAGGCGACGCGGGCACGCTACGGCGCGGTGGTCGAGCTCGCGGTGCGCCGCGACGGCCACAGCCTCGACGACATCGCGGCGGCGCTTCGCTTCGCCGTCCGGGACACGGGCGACGACTCGTGGAGCGGCTGGCAGACGAACGTGACGCCCGGGACGCTGCGCGAGGACCGCCGGCGCTCGGGGCGGACGAAGCTCGACAAGGTGCTCGACTCGATGCGCCGCAAGCCGCGCCGCAGCGCTGTGCGGACTCAGGACGAGCTCGACGAGATCGCCAGCAGCGCCGAAGAGCGCGCCGCGAAGCTGCGCGAGATGGGGTTCCCCGTGGAGGTCTACGATGGCCCAGCCCAGTAAGCTGGACGCGGCCGCGTTTCTCCCTGCTGGCTTCGCCGACGCACCCGAGCGCGTCGAGCCGCCGCACGAGCGCATCGAGTACGAGGCGTGCGTGCGTGCGATGGGTCTGCCCCGCGAACTGCGCGCGTCGATCCTGCGGGGGCGCGACGAGCACGGGTACGAGCTGCGCGAGACTGCGGCCGACGAAGCGCTGCGCAGCGCCGTCGACGCAGGCCGGCGCATCGTGGTCCTCGTTGGCCCTGCTGGCACCGCGAAGACCTACGCGGCGGCGCGGTGGCTCACGTCGCCGATCCGGCACCACTACACGACGCACCTGCCAGCCACGGGGCGCTTCTACACGGCCACGGACTTCTGCGCGCTCAAGCCGTGGGGCGGCGAGGCCGAAGCCTGCGCCCACGTGCAGCGGCTCGTGCTCGACGACATCGGGCTTGAGGACGCGCGGCACCGGCAGCGCGTCGAGCAGCTCATCCACGCGCGCCACGCCAACGGGCTGTGGACCGTGTGCACCACGAACTACGCCGAGCGGCTCAACGAGTACAGCGCGCGCACCGCCAGCCGCATTGGCGAGGTCGGGCGGCTCTGCGTCGTGAGCGAGGTTGTTCGGCCCAAAGGGAGCAAGAAGCGATGACACAGGCACTGACGCGGCGCGATGCCGTCGCGCACATGACGACCTTCCTGGCGAAGCCGAAGCGGCTCGCTGACCTGGCGGCCGCACTGCCCGAGGGCTTCGACTCGAAGCGCATGGCGCGCATCGCGCTGACGATGGTCGCGAAGAGCGACACGTCGCTAGCGCTCGCCTGCTACGAGAACGGGGCTTCGTTTTGGTCTGCGATGCTCGAGTCGGCGCAGCTGGGCCTGACGCTCGACGGGCCGCTCGGGCAGGCGTACCTCATCCCGCGGAGGATCAGTCGCAAGATCACCGACGGCGACGGAAACACGAAGTGGGTCAAGCAGCCCGAGGTCCAGCTGCAGATCGGCTACAAGGGCTGGGTCGCGCTGGCGTGCCGCACCGGCGCGGTGACGCACGTCAGCGCGGGCGTCGTGCGCGAGGGCGACTTCTTCCAATTCGAGCACGGCTCGACGGAGTACCTGCGGCACATCCCCAACGACAAAGAGACGAAGAACGGCGCGCCCACGCACGCCTACGCCATCGGACACAACGGCACAGCGACGCCGCCGTTCGTCGTTCTCACGCGTGCTGAGGTGCTGAAGGCGCGCGACTTCGGGGGCAACAGCGGGCCTAAATCGCCCTGGACGCTACACCCCGACGCGATGTGGAAGAAGACCGCGATCACCCGGCTGTGCTCGGGGCGGTGCTTCCCTCTGAGCGCTGAGATCCGGCAGGCGCAGCACGTTGAGGCGCAGTCGCGGATGACCGTTCCGGCGGCCGCGTTCGTCGACCCAGACGGAGACGGAGACGACGAGGACCTGCTGCCCATCGACCCGGACACGGGCGAGGTTCGCGACGCAGACTTCGCGCCCGAGCCGCCGTTGGGCGACGAGCCGCCTCCCGCGGACGAGCCACCGCTGTGAGCGCCGCCTGCTCAGCATGCCGCGGGGCCTGGCACCCGTCGACGGGGCACCGCTGGTCAGCGGGCGCGCGCCTCTGCTGGCGTTGCGTGCTCGACCACATCGAGTGGCTCAAGCGTCAGCACAAGCGCGTGAGCACGCCGTGGCGCAAGCGCCCGAGCCACAGCAGCTTCGACGAGGCTGCTCGCACATCGGTGAGGCCATGCCCCGCGGCCTGATAGACGCGCTGGCGGTGTCCAACGCGCTCGCCGCCGCCGGGCGCCCGCTGACGCTCGACGAGTTGCTGCAGGCGTGCGCGCCCGAGGCGCACGTGGCGCTTGCGCAGCACGTCACGGGCGTTGCGGCGCAGGTGGTCACGGCAGTGCGCCAGGCGATGGACCAATGCCTCGCACGCGAGGACGAGGGCGCTGACGGCGAGATGGTCTACATGGCCGACACGCCGTGGGCTCGGATGGCCCGCGAGGCGGCCGCGCTGAGGGCGGAACTTCGCGAGACGCGGACGCAGAACGCAGAGCTACGGCGCCTGCTGCTGGAGCGGACGGTGCCGATACGGAAGGAAGGACGATGATTCAGTTCAAACACAAGCTCGACCCGTTCCACGCGATCTACGACAGCAAGGTCGTGGTGCACTGGCGCTCGGCGGGGGTAGTCGCCACGCACTTTTGGGCGCTGTCCTATCGAGACATCGACCGACCCGACATCGCCGCCGCCATTGATCGGAAGGCGGCTGAGCACATCAACGGGCCCGTGGAGCACGACGGGGACTATCTCGTTCGGACGCTGTCGACAGAGCCCGTGAACGCGCCACAAATCGATGAGGCGCTGGCGATGAGCGGTGTGCTTCATCGAGTCGATACTGCCGAGATCCGCTGGTACCTCGACGGCTACTACCCGCCATGGGACGAGAGCGCGACCCCGGCATATGAAGCTCTCGTGCCGTGGACGACTGAGTGCAGGTTCGGCTCCCAGAGCATCGACGCGACCGCCATCGGGACCCCACTGCAACCATCCCCCGTGAAGCCCTCGGGCATAGCAAGCATCAGCCCGGTCTTGGCGCTGTTCGCCGACTCGCTAGGTCTGGCCGTTTGGCTGGCGCCGACCGACGAAGAACGCCACGGCCTGCTGTCGTTCAACGACCGAGTCGTGGGCAAGGCCATGCCGCTGGTCAACAGGCCGCCCCGATGACCGCCCGCGTCGGCATTCGCCTGGTTGAATATCCCGAACTGTGGTGGTGCGCGCTGGACAACTGCAGCGATGGCTGGGCGAACCCGTCGCGCACGCCGCCGCAGTCGTTCCCGTATGCGCAGACGTGGCCCGCCGACACGCCGCTGCGGTGGTGTCGTGCGCTTCCGCTCGTCGTGGTCGACCTGCACGGGCGCGAGGCGGCTCTGTGCATGGCGCATCGCGACCGCATCTTGGCCGCGAACATCCTCAAGTGGACTAACGTTCTCTGGGCCGACGGTGCGCGCATGCCCAACCCTGCCTGGGCCACCCGCGACGGCATCGTGGTCGCCCGCGTCGCGCCGGTGGAGGCGTAGGCGCGTGCCCGTCTGGCCCCAACGCGCGTGGCACCTCGCCGCGGTGTTCGCCGACCTCGTGGCCGAGGTGGGCGCTCAGCCCGAGGACGATACGCCCAAGGCGGCGGCGAAGCGCCAGCGGGTGCGCCAGGTATTCGACGAGCTGACCCTGATGCTCGGCTGCGCCGACATCGTCGAGACGTACGTGGGCGCGCGCTTTGCCCTGCGGCCGGCGGAGGGGTGCGCCGAGTGCGCGTGGGTCTCCAAGGGGCGGTGCACCAAGCTCGGCAAGCGCAACGTGGTGCGGTGGCTCCCGAGCGGTGACGGGGAGCGGCGGACGCACACCGTAGTCCCGCCGGACTGCCCCTACATCTCCGGGATGCCCGCCGAGGCGGTCGGAGTGCTGCGCGGGCGGCTGCCCTTCCGCGCGCCTTCGCAGGCGCCTTGCCCAAGACGGCGCGGCGGGCTCGGCCACCACTGGCTGAGCCTGTCCGAGGGGCAGATCGAGGCGTTCCGCTTCGCGCCGTATATCGAGTTCTGGTGCACGCACTGCCGCGCCACGTGGCCGCAGGAGCAAGGCTGATGCAGATCGCCATCCCCGGCACCGGCACGCCAGGCCCCGAAGAGCAGGCCGACAAGGGCACGCCCGGACAAGGCTGCGTGGCTGAACGCGCGCAAGCCCAGCGGGCGCATCCAACTAGCGCCGCGACCGTGGGGCATCCCGCAACCCGTGCACTGGCACGTGTGGGGCGTGGAGCCGTTCGGCTTCGTTGTCGCGCGCCGCGAGCATTTCGAGGTGCCCCGATGACCGAACAATGGAAGAACGGCGACCCCGTCAAGCGATGGGACGACGCTGCCGCTGCCCGCGACGCGGACCCCATGCCGCCGAGCATCGACCCGTACTACCAGACGCACCCGCCGCGGCCGACGGTAGGCCACGTCGCACCGGTGCGGCCGACGCCGACGCCCATGCCGCGTGAGGTGGCGCCCGTCGCGCGCCCCGTGTCCGCCGCGGTGACGCTGGCAGACGGCGGCAGCGTGGCCGACCTGGTCAACGCGGTCTCCTCTGCCCGCCGCTGGGCGCAGGGTGTGGACGCAGGCACCGCCTCGGAGGCGCAAGCGCTCGACGCCGTGCGCCAGACGGTGCACGCGGTGCGCTGCATCTGCGACGCCGGAGAGCACCCGCTCGCGGTCCTCGCGCTGCAAATCGAGCGCGTCATCCTCAGCGCGGCGCCGGCCCGGCTGACGCGGCGCCAGGTCTGGGCGCGCGACGCGGCACGGCTGCTGGCCGTGAGCCTCGACGAGCTGCAGGGCGTGGAGGTGCGGAGGTGAACTTCTGCCAGAGCGGCCTATGGCTCGTGCCCAAGCCGGGCTCTATCTGTGGCGAGTGCTGCGTCGAGGCCGTCGAGCTCGCGCGCGCCACGCGCATGCGAGTCGCCTTCATGCACAA
This sequence comes from Chrysaora achlyos, assembly GCA_015164055.2. Classification (NCBI taxonomy): domain Eukaryota; kingdom Metazoa; phylum Cnidaria; class Scyphozoa; order Semaeostomeae; family Pelagiidae; genus Chrysaora; species Chrysaora achlyos. Next base: position 11,499 of record WUAR02297765.1, read on the forward strand.
CGGGCGCACCGTCGAGGTTACGCCGTACGACACAGCAGACGAGGCATATGCGCGGTGGAGCCAGACAACGCCGCAGGGGGAGCGACACCATGGCTGACCGCCCCGTGCTCTTCAGCGGCCCGCTCGTGCGCGCCATCCTCGACGGCCGCAAGACGCAGACGCGGCGCCTCGGCGCGCTCTGGCGCAAGGTCGAGGCTGGCGACCGGCTGTGGGTGCGCGAGGCGTGGTGCGAGCTCACCGAAGCGGCGTGGCACCTCAAGCCCTCTGAGCTACTCGCAGGAACGGACGTACGCTACCGCGCCGACCGGAAGCAATGGCACAAGGACACGCGCTGGCGCCCGTCGATCTTCATGCCGCGCTGGGCGTCGCGCATCACGCTCGACGTGAAGCACGTACGGCAGGAGCGACTGCAAGATATCAGCGACGCCGACGCGCGCGCCGAGGGCGTCGGGCACCGCACGAGCAACCCCTTCAACGTCAACGTGTGGCGCGAGTCGTTTCGGCTGCTCTGGGACGGTATCAACGACAAGCCGGGCAAGCGCTGGCGCGACAACCCCGAGGTGACCGTGGTGCGCTTCGAGGTGGCGTCGTGATCCTCGGCATCGTCTCGGCGCTCGCCGTGTGCGCCATCGCGGCGTCGGTGCTCTGGCTCGCGAGGCGGCCATGACCACGGGGCAAGCTGCGCTGTGGGCGCCGAGCGAGCGCTTCCGCGTCTTCGGCATCGACGGCGCGACCGGCAAGACCGGGTGGGGCGTCGTCGACGCACGCGGCAACAAGCGGCGGAGAGCGGCCGGCGGCGTGCTGCGGCCGAGCGCATCGAAGCCGCTGGCGTGGCGGCTGTGGTTCATGTTCGACCGGCTCTGCGAGAAGCTCGACGAGCACCGCCCTGACTTCGTCGTGGTCGAGGAGCCCGTCGTCGGCCGCAACCCGCAGTCCTCGCTCAAGGTCGGCATGGCCAGCGGCGCGGCGCAGATAGCCGCCGTGGACCGCGACATCCGCGTCGAACGCATCAACGTGTCGACGCTGAAGAAGTCCGTCACCGGCTACGGCAAGGCGACCAAGGCGCAGGTACAGGCCGCCGTGCGCGCCCAGCTGGGGCTCGACGCACTGCCGCCGGAGGACGAGGCCGACGCCCTCGGCGCGGCGCTCTACGGCTGCGTTCGCTGGAGGCCACGATGACCACCGTCGCCGCCCTATACGTCGCCCGCGACGGCGCCTACTACGGCCTGCCGGACGTCGACCCGTGGGACGCAGAGCGCGACGCTCGCAACTACGAGGGTCCGCATCCCGTGGTGGCTCACCCGCCGTGCTCGCGGTGGTGCCGCCTGGCCGGGCTCGTCGAAGCGCGGTGGGGTCACAAGCGCGGACTCGACGGCGCCATGTTCGCGAGCGCTCTGCAGTGCGTGCGCATCTTCGGCGGCGTGCTCGAGCACCCGGCGTATACGGATGCGTGGGCGGCGTACCACCTCACCGTTCCGCGACGAGGCGGTTGGCAGCGCTGCCTTGACGGCGGATGGGTGTGTCACGTCGAGCAAGGCTGCTACGGCCATCCCGCGCGCAAGGCGACATGGCTGTATGCGTTCGGCTCGATCGAGCTCCCGTCACTGCGCTGGGGCGAGAGCTCACCTACCGCCACGTGCTCGTATGGACACTACGACGAGCGACCGGCCCGCATCGGCGACTTTCCGACGAACGGCGATACGGACTGGGCGAGCCGGCGGCGCCTGAGCCCAGCGGAGGCGAGCGCCACCCCCATCGCCTTCCGCGACGCGCTGCTCGGCATTGCCCGCAGCGCGCGGGCAAGCGAGGCCGCATGACCACCGATAGCCGGCCCGGGAAAGGTGCGTTCAGCAAGCAGGGCAGTGCGCTCGGTGTTGCTGCGCGGCGATGCATGACTATGAGCGCGACCCCCGCTAGCGGTCCTGCGTTTTTACCTTCTGCCCGGCCCGGCACCTTTGCACGCTTCCAAGTCCACGGCACCGGTCGTCAGCGCCTGCTGCGCGCCGTGGTGGATTCCGGGCTCGGCCGCCGATGCGAGCCACCTAAGCAGGCGACATCGGCCGCAGCTCCGGTCGGGGGCCCCGCTGCAACGGGCATCGCGCTCCAACGCGATGAAGCGCTCCCGGCCGGTTCGCTGCGTCACTCTTCCGTCGTCATCTGCCCGTGGTGCTACGCCCCGCTGCAGTACGGCGCCGCGTGCCCGAGGTGTTCCGATGGCTGACCACGCAGACCGCGACCCGTGGCCGTGGCTGGAGAGACTGCACGACTGGCAGCGCGAGCCCGTCACGCTGCTCGCCGACGCGCTGCCCGAGGCGCTCGGCGACCTGCACCTCGTGCGCCCCGAGGACCGCAAGCGCCGATACGCCGCGCGCGCGCAGGCCGCTGCGCAGTGGGCCGCCGTGGGCCGCTGCCCAGAGGTGGAGGGGCGGGCGCTGGAGGCGTTGCGGGAGCGGCTCATCGCGCGGAAGGCAGAGTGGACGGAGCGCATCGCCGAGCGCGGACGCAACGGTCTTAGCCAATCCTACGCCCAGGGCGCGCTGCGCGAAACGAACAGAGCGCTGGGTGAAGTGGCAAACGCCCTCGCCTCCCTCACCGAGCCCCGCGCCCGCGTGCAAGGCGTGCTCGCCGCGGCGCTGGCGGAGGTGGAGGCGAGGCACGAGCACCTGGACGATGGGCACGATGACGATGCCCGCATTGGGCATCTTGCAGCGCTTCGCTGGGCTGCTCGCTGCCTACGCAAGCACATCGCCCGGCCGCCGGAAGTTGGGCACGCTGACCGCGTTGTTACCTACGGCAACCCGCCTCGACAATGGATGCACAATCGGCCGCTACGCCCCGGCGAGGCCGTGCTCGTCATCCGCGAGGCGGCGCCCGTGCGCGGCGAGGAGGCCAGCGAGGTCGTGGTCGATGAGGCGGCGGACTTCGCGCGGGAACGGCAACGCCGCCAGTGCCACCACCACGGCCACCGATGGCACGGCGAGCCCGGCGACTGGACGTGCGCGCTCTGCGACGTGACCTCGGCAGCGGTCGACAAGCCCAGCCACTGGACGACGCCGTGCGAAGAGTGCGACGGCCTTGGCGAGTGGGCCGACGACGAGCAGCCGCCCGGCGTGTGGTCGTGTGACGCGTGCGGCGGCACCGGCGCCCGGCCGCGCTGGTACTGCCAAGGGTGCGGGCGCCACTTCGTGGGCGGTGGGCCATGCCCGCACTGCGGCCGCGCGATACAGCCGACGCAGCGGGCCGAGTGCCCGCGGAGCCGCACGGGCCACCACGTTTGGCGCCCGATGGACAACCGCGGCGCGCGTGCCTGCTCGGCGTGCGGGGCGGTCAGGGTGCGATGACGAACCCCGCCGCCATCGAGCGCCTCGTCGACGTGGCCTACGCCATCGGCGGCGAAGCGGCCCTCGACGCGCTCACCGAAGCGTGCCAGCGGCGGCGTGATAGCCTCGGTCGATCGACGATCGGCCGCGGTCGCACGAGGAGTGAGACGTGCAGACCAAGGTCCAGGGGCCGTATTTCGACGGCCACGGAAACAGGAGAAAACGTTGGAAAGTCATTGCTTACGCCAGAAACGACCCCGGCGAAGAGTGGGTCAGACGTGTGGAGCGGTTTGGAACAGAGGCTAAAGCGCTCCGCTTCGTCGCCGAGCTCGAAGCCAGCGACCCGACGCGCGACGGACGCACGACAGCCCAAGCCATCGACGCCTACGAAGAACGGATGACCCACCGCGGCCTCAAGCCGAGCCACATCGGCAGCACGCTTTCGCGCCTGCGCGGCTTCTTCGCCGAGCGGATGCACCGCGTCACGCACACGCTGACGCCGAGCGAGCTGTCGGCGCGGCTGGCTGACCGCAGCGCCGAGCCCGTCGGGCCCGAGCACGCGCCACGTCCACGCTCGGTGGATGCCCTGGCGAGCGAGCTGCGCACGGTCAAGACGTTCGTGCGGTGGCTGGCCAAGCAGGGGTGGGCGCCGCCGTCGCTCGTGCTGACGCTCGACGAGCTCGCGGTCGAGGGGCGTCGGCGCCGCGGCAAGGCGCAGCTCACCGGCGACGAGG
>WUAR02299987.1:5893-18156 GCA_015164055.2 Chrysaora achlyos
CAGCCACTGCTATCAAAGGGTGCTACAGAAGCCGATGTTAAAAAGGTTTGTGACTATTTACACTATTTCAGAAAGTTTGAAGCTTGCTCAAATTGTGTATATTGATAATGAGTTTGATACGATTCCCATGTTCTCATATTTGTTCCATTGTTTATTAGAAAAATTGATAAGTTTTTAAGAATTGAGGATTATTTGCTGCAAAGATTTGCTTAGTTAACTCAGAGAATCTCATTGTCAGTTGGGGAATTGAAATGCAACTAAAAGAGTCTTTATTCTTGTCTTTATTGTTGTTGTAGACTCTATATTTCTTCATTTTCGATTGTGTTTAATTTGTTCTTTGCACTGTTATTCAGCAATTATTTAGGTGGAGGACAATAGTCCTTGCAAACCTAAATCCCAGTCTCTTTATTAAACAAAATTAAAATTTGGAAAGATAAGAACAACTTGGGTAAAATTTAATCAATTGCGTACAGTATGAACTAATATGACAGCGCCTTTTCGGCTTCAACTTTCCCCAGACTCGTTTAGTGACTATTCCGATTCCACCTCAGACCAATATATTATGTTTAGCTAACTTGTTTTTCCTGTCCAATGTTATTCTTTGTTGACTTAAATGCCTAGATGTATTAGAGAGGAAATCACGACAGAAAATGGGTGAACAGATACTGTAACTCAGAGAACTCAGAGGCAGATTTAAAGGATGACGTCACCTTACTCAGAGCATATGATATTCTTAACTGTTGCTTATTTCTATATGATATTTTCAATTCCCAGGGTTCCAAAAAGCTACTACAACTGTGTGATGAAAATATTGCAAAAAACATTGACCGGCTAGAGGTTAGATTCGCTTTTTGTTACTTTGAACTATAACCTCAAAAAGTAAAGTGCTTCAAAATGAACGTGCAACTCCTGTTCGAGCTACAAATTGACTGATAAGAATAAACATAATGAGGAACTATAAACAAGGGGGAGTTTCATAACTTATTAGTAGCATATTAGTGCCCAGTCCTATTTCACGAGAACTATTTTACGGAGATACCTCTGGGCAAATGCAAATTTAATGATGTATGAAGATATATGGCCAGTATTGCCACAACTGTAGCAAATAATTCTGGAATGCCCAACTTTGGCCTTCAACACAACATTTTCACTCTTTTCAGCTTGATCAGATCGACTTTTTTCAGTGTCTTCAAAATTTCGTAATGCTTGCTTAAATTTTTGAAAATTTTGGACAATATCAGACTGTGTTGTTACAGCAACAAAGGGTCTGTACTCATCTGGTAACCCCTTTAGAGTCATTGCGACTAAAAGACCATCACTTACAGTTTCTTTGGCATTTCTTAGGGCGTTTGCAGCTGCCTCTGCTCTCAATATGTAATCTGTGATCGTTTTAGAAGTGTTTTTCTACAATGATGTTAGCTGTGTATAAAGTGTAACAATTCTAGGTTTTCCAGTGCTAGCATAGTGGTCTTTCAGTATTTGAAAGGCTTTCGTGCCATCATCACGAGCTTCTCTCATCACTTAAGAAAGTGAGCGTTCATCTAAAAATTGAATCAGTTCAGCGAATGCCGTTTCATTCTTCACTTGGTCAACTTGTTCTCCTTCACCAACGAGGACATCTTTCAGCTTTTTCAGTTTCATATATCCTAGAAACTTTATCTCCCGTAGCTCAAATTTTCGTTCATCTCCATCGAAGGTAATATTCTGCCACTGGTTACTGGACCCATAACCTGTCAAACTCATGATGGAGGGTAAGACAACAAAAATAAAGAAAACGGTTTCAACACGCGGTGTTCATGGTAGCCATGTTTCTACAGAAGAAAAAAGCGCGGGAAAACTAACAATGACAAATTCATAATGGCGCATATAGCGACCAACATAAGATTGATAGACTAAGCGTCAATATTAACACTGCTCGCTTTTCAAAGGAGACTCGGTCATCTCATATAAAGTTATAAATAACCTCATGAACTTTTCTTCACTCTTGTTGCTAATTTACTATGAAGCCATATACTTTCTCTGGATCGTCTTCCCCGTCACAAATCTGGTTCACACATTCCGGCACAATAATATAATGGTAAAGCACAACTAGCTTTAAAATTTGTTAATCCCATAGAATTTGTAGCCTCATACGATTGTCTACCCTGAGTTAGAATACCGAATAACATGCTTTTTCTGGCCGAAAATTGCACTGCTAGATGCCGTCTATTGCTTGTTCAATTACAAAAAATCCCGAAAGAGCTAAATAATTGCTAATGTTAACAGTTTGTAACAACTGAAGAGCCAAAGCATCATTTTAAAACAAATTTTCTATTGTCTGTTATTCATTTTTCTGTTATTTCTTATTTGTTTTTAAAATTGTTTTAGCTGTACTTGAAAAATAACATTTTTAGAATTCCGGACAATGTAGTCCTCCCTGGAGATCAGGTTGGTTGGATTCTGCATTTTCAGTTTTCTTCAATTACAGTGGTTAAGCATGTGGTTTTCTACATCAAGGGAAAAATCTGTAAAAAATGATAGTTTATTAGGTATTCCTAAGTTATGTACACTGCTCCTTAAACCTTAAATATAAAAATCTAGTACGGAAAACCATTTACTTCTCGGCACAACATGTAGGTGATTCTCGTTTTGTTATCTCACAAGGCTAAGAATTCCCATGTTTTCTTCAACCTTAGAGAATCTTATCCAATGTTTGTCACGACATATAACGCAAAATATTTTATTGCGTATTCCTATAAGATCGATCGTGCTGATCATGAAAATGGCAATGAAATTTTCTTAAAAACAACCAGTTTTCTGGAATAACCGTTCATGAAATCATTTTTTGATGGAAAAAGTGTCCCCAGGGTCTGGGCCCGAATTGGCGGAGGTGACGTAAAGTGTTTGACACGATCTGAAACTTGCTGTGGAATGTGTGTAGGAATAGGAGAAACTGGCTAAAAGATGTCTGGCAGCGATTCCAGCGCTTCAAGTTTTACGTAGCAAAGCAAGCAAAGTAGTAAGCCCCTGGATGTGGCAGGTTATACCATACCAGAACTAACCGCTTGTCACATCGAAGGTGAAGCAGTAGAAGATGATGATGATATTTGTCCATCACAGAAAGAGATTGTTTAGGATGGAAGAACGACATTGAATGAATGGTCAGTAATATCCTCGTTATGTTAAGTCTTTACTTCACTTTTCCCCATAGACTAGTTTGTACCACTATTGTTCGATTCATTCGACATGCAATCTGTAGTATGCCGTATGCAGTGTTTAAATAAATTGGCACTACAATGTAGAGTAAACTTCTGTTCAAAATATGATAGGATAATCATGCACGACCGATTCGTGTCATGTTCTTTTTTGGTGGACTGTTACAAATGCCATACTGAGCTTCTCGTCAATGCTCCAGAATACAATAGAACACGATGCTGCCAAGTGAATGGACGCGATGGATGGAATCACTAGAGATTGCAAATTTCCTATTTTTGTGCGGTTTTTTCCTATTGTTGTTTAAAATTTAATATTTTCTTGCCTCATTTTGTAATTTGTGTACGTTTTATTTACCTTTGATTTTGATATGTTTCTGCAACTTCCCTTATTGCATAAATCCAAGCTCGTACTATAATTGTATTGTACTATAACAATTAGGCGATGGACTCGCCATTCGTTTTTCACGCTGCCTTGGTTCCTGTTTTGTTTGACAATCAACAGTGCGAACACCATCTCAACTAAGGAATCGCTTCGTGTTGCTGGTATCGAATCCAGGAAGACGATTAGCTCTTGTAAGATCCCTTGCTTCAAAATGTTTTGAGCCAAGAAAAAGGTCCATTGGTTGTGTACACCGAAGGCTCAAAATTTGCACTATGTCTTCTTGCGAATTGAGTTCATTGCCTTCGAATATCCCAAGACTTAGGTAACCCGATACAGTGTTATGCTAGGCATATGCGTGTTATTTTTACAACTTGGGCCACCTGATAGGCCAGCACAGAAAATGTTTTCACCACGTTCTTTACTAGGCGTTTCCATATCTAAGGAACCCCATGTCCGTGTTTTACACGGGACTGCAGAAGACTCTTATATTTGAAACGATCTGTATAAATGCACAATGATTTTAAGTGATTCGAAGGAGCAAACAGTCGTTGATGTGATGCAGGCTACACTACTCTTACTCTGTCTTGCTGCCGCAACAAACACATTTCGTTTGATCTGCCTTCTATCATAATTTCTTGCATCCTTCATGAAAATTGCTTTCGAAATTCCGTAGTTATTTTTAAAATTGTAATTAGGCAGGAATAGCTCATTACTGAATCATCTTGTGGCAACCAATGTGTCAAACCATTGCAGCTAGCAAAATCTGTATGATTTTTCCTAAAGTAAAAACGCTAAAAGAGCCCACATTTGTAGTATGATTTGCTGTAATAGATATAGTTTAACAAATATAAGAATATATCTGTGAAAAATAGTTGCGCTTTATGGAGAAAAAAGCACTCGAACTTTCTCAATCTTACCGTTTTTACTATGAACGAGCCGATTTGTGTCAAACACTTTACGTCATAGAGGTCTGGGTACTCAACGGTCTGACCGCGTTGGAAAATCGCCACTTTTAAATTGAGATGGGGTCAGTAAAACCTGTCAGCTGTCAGATCGATAAACGAACTTTAGTTTCGTGACAAGCAGGGCTCGTTACCCCAAATAAGCGAATACAGATTTCCATGTCGTATGCACTTTTAGGAAGCAATTTCATGTATGTTATATAATTGTGAAATACCTATATACTCTGAACAATTGTTTCCTTATGATGCCGATTTTCCCTACTTTTTCTGATTGTTGTTAGTGATTTCATGCAATTTCATTTTGATATTTTGCATTGGAATATCATTGATTATAAGCATTTTTTACTTTATAAACCGCGTTATTGTAACACGTGGCCGTTGTAGCAAAATCACTGAACTCGAAATATCTTACGCAAAATAAGAAATTTGCTAGAAAATGTCTTTCCGGAAGTTTGTATAACGAGGAATCGAGGCTAATTTGTCACATGATTATCGGTAGGGTGAGATTCTTAGATCAATGGTGGTAACATGTTATATAATATATTTTATCAATATTAATAATACAGGATAAGCCGAAATATATTGAAAGAAACAGGCACATTTTACAACCGCCACCTATAGGTATGATGTTGCTATTGTTGTCCAAATGCCCTTGATTCAGATATTTGACCTATTTAGATTCAAGAATACCAATGTTCTTATCAAGAAAATGAAACAAACCTCGATATCCAAATAGAGCAAGTTGAAAATCAAATCAAAGCTGTAAGTTTGGTATTTTCAATGATTTGTTTTATTACTTTTTGTTTATGCAAAAAGTGTCTGTTCTGACGAAGCTCTTTCTCTCCAGTGCTGTTAAGTTTATTTGTTAAGTATAGTGATGACCGTACCCATAAAAATTGAATAAATTGTAGTTTTACAGTTAAGATAGCTGATCTATAAATTGTTCCATTTTAGAGCTCGTACTCAAGTCTCAATTTGCAAAAAGAGCTGGGAAATGCTACAAAACTTGAAGAAAAGGTATCACATATCTTATATCTTAAATAAAGTTCTTATGCAATGTATATAGCATCATGATTGAAATACTATTTTTTTTCATAATTTTCTACAAATCCCTTCGTCAGAAGAAGCAGTTGATAAGATTTTATTGAATGATATATAGCAATATAAGCGTTCCAAGTACATTTCAAGTTCCTCGCATTGCCGAAAAATGGTTGGAAAATTTCAGAATGTCTCACGATATTTTTTTTCCTTTGTGATTAACTCAGACAATTTCTGCCCAAACAAAAAATATGCGAAAATCTTTGTCAGTGGAAAAACAATAAGCAGTAATATTGCATCACTTTTTCGACGAAGGACGTAACCGAAATATAGCTACCTGCAAGCTTTGAGACCTTTTTATCTAAAACGACATTCGAAACAGTTTCGGGCAGCTTCGTTTTTGAGCAGCCGTTTTTGTCTGGTTGTGAATTGTTTTTTTTTGGTTTTTTCTTTTCATGAATTCGGTTTAAATACTGAAATGGTCCTTAATCCACTACAATTGCATACCTAAAATTAACTTCTAATATTCAATAAAGCTATTAATAATACAATGAACAAACTTTTGCAGTTAACGAATACAAGTCAGATACAAATATACTAAGGATCAGAACAGGCTGACTTAAACTATATAGCTACTTACTAACGCTAAATTTGTAACAGATATTTTTTCATGATAAAAGTCACTAAATGATAAATCATGTTTGTGGTGCGATTCATATTATAACTTAGTAAGCGAAAAAATGAAAAACAGCAAAGGTAAAAATGAAGAATACCAATTCCAAGTTATGAGCGCTTCGACGTAATTTTGCAAACAACTTCTTTCAGTAAAATCTGATAACCTGTCCAGATATGATTCAAATTGTACGGTGTTTGAAATTTATTGTAGATTTTTAATTTTTTGTCCTGAATATTTTGTGATTGCGATTTGTGATATAGGCTGACGTTTTTTTAACTCTTTGTTGTTTTCGTCCCAAAACATTTGAATCTGACCTAGACCAATTCTCGTTTGAACAGGGTCTTTGATTCTCGGCGCTGTACCATAAATTGTTTGTTTGATCTTTTGTCACTCAGTAACATATAACAAACATCATTTACTGATATTAAGATATAAAGTGTTTTGGCTCCATGTACAAACAAACGTTTACTTTCCCTATCAGGTGAGCTTTCGGGTAGAAAAGAAACTCAGCTCTTTGTAGACAGACCCTCAATGAGACAAATGCATTTTAAAACCCTTTCTTTTTCTTTTTCCTTCTAAGGCTGAGCAACTTCTAGGTACAATGGCATTTTGTCGGGATAGCTCTGTTCATTTAAATGGTAAATATGGGTTTTAAGAATTTCTGCTGTCTTTGCATTGGCAGCACTTATTTAGCCAGTCACAATTCCTATTATCAGCCAAGCCTAATTCCGTTTTTTTTCTCCTCTGCTAATTTTGGATGTTCAACTAATTTCGATAACCTTTTAAATTTACAGTTATTCTCCATTTTTTCAATTTTTTAGACGAGTTATCTGCATACATGTTCTGACTAGCCTTATTTAGAACCGTAATTTGTTTGTTTTTGTAACTGTTTAAAAAATTCCCTTCTTTTCGGGCTGATACCATCGAACCTTATTAATTTGTGCCAAAATTAATATTATTTTAATTGTCATCAAAATAAATCTTGAAATATTTTCCAATGACATCAATAAGATATGTTAAGTAAATTTCATTATTTACTCTAATTTCTCGTTCGCGTTCTTTCTTTCTAGAAATGAATATAAAAATGAAAATTGTGCATCTTTTTATCAGAACCTTTATTATCGGTAACTGTAATTATTTGCTTTTAAAAATCGTAATTAATTTTACCATAGAGTATTTGTAACGTGTATTTTTTTTTCAAGATGAGAATATAATGTCATTGTGCAAAGATGCGAAAGAATGCATAGGGATTGTCAAGCATGCTTTGTCATTCAATCTTCCCTATGAGGAAAATCTCGTAAGTTATTTTAGAAAGCTATGAAGAAGGTTTACTTAAATTTCACAAACAAGAGCTCATTCTAGCATTACCTTTGATAGTTTGTAACCACGTGACGTCACATGAACTTTGAAAAATATTGATTGCATTACAGGCTTTAAAACCCTTTGATGTTGCAAACCGCATTTTCGTATAACCATTGCTTTACGTACGTAAATATGCGTCGCGATAGGCGGGGTGGTTTGTTTTCATGGGAAATTTGTATATTTTCTACCAAGATTTTGACGTTTCGAAAGTAGTCATGGTTTATGGGCCATCCACAAACCTATATCGGATTTACGTAATAAGTGAGACTTCACGTAGAGCCCAACCCCACTCGCAATGCCAAAATATGAATAGCTTAATATCTATCTTTACAGGGCCTGGACAAGTCGATTAGCCATAGTGTGAGAAAGAAGAAGCGAACATAAAATTGATAGTATGAAGCCCAAATATAGTTAAATGTTTCTGCTTCATTTGCGGTTATGGATCCTTAAAAGATTATGCAATTAACATCTAGTGGAATCCTATCAGTTGGCGCGCTATCTTCACATTGTTCATTACTGCTCATGTGCTTTCCTTAATATCCACTTCTGGGGCAAAGAAAAATTGATACAGTAACGCCATTAATTGAAACGACCAGATTTTTTATCGTTGTCTCAGTGCCCTTAACATTATTCTCCCTGGGCGGTTTCTGATGCTGGAAAAGTGTCAAATGTTTCAATAGAATCAACGCATGTAAAACTTGTAAACGATAAGAGGGCATGTTTTCTGTGTCTAAGCAGTTTGTAATTAGCTAACCAATCACATTTTTTCGACACGTGACGATTTCAATAAAACCATGCTCCTCTTGTAGTTATAAACTAATCCACACGGTTGCCATTTAAAGTTTTCGTTATTTTTAGAATTTTGACCATATCTCTTGCTATTCTGCTTAAGGTAGTAACTTCTTACTGTAAAGTCAGACTCAAAGTTATATGCTTAGTTATTTATTTTTTTGATTGCTGATAAATTTCCTTAAAAAGATGACATTGTTTTTTGTCAAGCAACTGCTCTGTGCTTTTTTAATCTTGAAAAATGAAATACTGATATTGTGCCTATTGTGGGGCATTTTGATTTAAATACAGTTTCTTTGTTATTTTTATGTAAGAAAAATGAGTACATTTGCAATGCCATGGTGCTCGCTGAGGAATAACCACCACCCGGATTCATTTCTTATGGGATTCGTTGGCTCATCCTTTCTCCAAGTTGCTTCGTTCACACCGACCGGATTCCTTTCATATTGGACTGTTAGCCAATCCTCAATGCATAATCCTCTTTGCACGCTGCTTTGTTCACACGATAGCGGACTGGCTTTTGTTGATATACTTAAATATCACTATTTGTATGATGAAAAACCTAAGCACCTCCAATCGTTCCCAGTCTAGTCTCGGAGGGGTGGCTTTACATAAAAGTAATTCGAATTCTAGCAGAAGCCGCTATCTATTCCGCGTAGCTACAGCTCACTTAGTTTCTGTTTCGTTTTTATCCTTCTCTGGCATATTACGTGCATCCATGCATTGTCGGGGCAAACATACTTGACAGCTGTAATAGCGACCATGACATTTGAAAGGCACGTGATAAGGATCACAGACGATCGACCTTTTTCTTCTCACAGTGGAAACAGCATTCGGAGGCAGTTGTTTACAATAACCTTTGGCGGTTGGAAACCACAGCAAAACCAGACAGGGGATTTCGAAGGATCTGTCGAAGTATAGCTGAAGTGGCTGGACAAGCTAAGATCGAAATTTGTTTGGATCGAAGATGGCGAGGCTGGGAAAAGAAAGTTTACAAAAAAAAATAGATTTGACACTGCTCAGGCACCCCAGGGTTGAATCGAGAGAAAAACAAAAGAACGCCGGGGCTTAATGGGGGTAGCGTAATCAGTGCAAACCGTGATTCGTACATACAAACATACTTTTGCACGTTATAATTAATAGAGATAGGCAAGAAATAATCTATAGAATAAAATAAACTTTTTCTAGATTTTTGTACCCCTCATTTGAAACAGCAAAACAAGAAGAGGCAATTTTTTGGAAAATGATCTTACTGCGAAATAACTGCATGGTCAAACAGTAAAACATATTTGAACTATTTACTAGCACACGGTAAAAACTATACATGAAATGATTTTGTATGCCTAGCTAAAATTATAGAAACATATTTTACATGATTTTTCAGGATTCTCAGTTATTCTTGCTCATGCCCGTTGGACAGAAACCCTGAATCGAAAACACCAAATTCAAAAGGACAGATAGTCTAAGACAAAATTGATTTCTGTCAATTTATGTAGAGTTTTATAGAGATAAATTATATAAACCTGTAAGAAGATTACGATATTTGTTATTCTTGTCTATTATCCGCTCTAAGTTACCGGGAGAAAATCAATCTTCTCATAAAACAAGATCCTCAGGCCCCGTCTACACGTATATGTTCATATTAATGGAAACGAAGAAGAATTGTTTTGTCTACACGATCGTTTTCACAATATTGAAAACTACATGAAAACGACCAGAACTTTACAGCTACAGGGCACAGAGGGTACAGCTACATGCCTACATTTTGGTGCCTTAACTGCACTGCAGCACATCGTCTATGCTGCCGTACGACCAGGCCTAACCCAGAATCGACGAAATTCGACGAAATTTAGCTTTAGTTACTCTAGAGGGTTTGTGCGTGTGAATTGGGCTCAATAACATATTTAACAATCTTGTTTTTCTTTGCAGTGTCATTATGCTGCTTAGGCACATCAACAAATTATTTCATTGATACACTGTTATCAAATGCGAGAGCAGCGACAAAATCACAGCTACTTTGGCGTCCATTTTGCATTTTTGCCCGCCAGAAGAGCATTGTTGTTGCTGCATCGTTTTCAGATTTTTCCGCTTTCGGCGTCTACACGTGAAAATTGCTTTTTGAAAAAGTTGCGTTTTCAAATAATTCCCCTCTAGAAACCGTTTTCATGTTTTTGCGTTTTCACTCGCCGGTGTCATGTAGACGGTAAACATTTTTTGCGTTTTCATGTGAAAACGTATCCTTGTAGACGGGGCCTCAGCTTAGATAAGTCTAACAATTTATAATGAATATACCAAAATGTACTGCAGTTGTCTTGCCATGCCATGCAGTCATTAAGGCATATTCCTTTTCTATATCTGGGTGGTATTCAAATCTAAACTTGCTGTGATCGTCATCATCTGCACATAAACATGTATTCTATTTTCCGATTGCTCTTTTCATCTTGATATTATTGTACCTTGATATTGCATGGTTCAAATAATCTAATCCTGGGTAGAGGGACCAGGGTGCTCGTGCGCATGTGTGTCTCTAAAAGTGCGAAGTATGGCTTCCGCGTCAAGTATGTCTGGTCGACTTGTTGAATCCGTTAAAGAAAATGAGAAAAAGTAGAGGAATGGGGCATTAAGATGGACCCCAACAATGATAGCACTTAGAGAGGAAGTGGCCAAAATGACCTCAATTATTCTTCCAAGGTGTTTAGAATGTTTTTGCACAAATTGTTTAAGCTGTATAACCAAAGATATCAAAAGGAAATATTGTGAAACAACTGTGTTTAGCAGAAGCTTCTTCAGCATGTTTAGCGTCATTTTTAGAATTCGAAATACAAATTTTGGTGCCAAAGCGCAAATTTTTTCCGGCTTGCCGATACACGTTAAAAAAAGGTTTGGCTTGCAGCATCATTGAGCGAAACCAAAAAGTGGTCTGCAAGATAACAAACATCTCTTTCTGTCAAGAATAAAAGTAAGTGCAAATATACAAACTCCTTGAACCGGGAATGAATTTGTGAATGCTACTAGAGAAAACATAATAAGCCATGATTTTACCATTTATGCAGGCAGTCAGATATAAGAAATAACAGCATAAAGCATTGGTATATAGTGTGACCTACTGAAGCCGAACTGCAAGAAGCACCATAACCCCAAAACTGAAAACGATTCTTATAGTTTTTCTGATGAAGAAGAACTTGCTGGAGACATTGAAGTGAATTCACCTTTATTAAGTGCAGAATCATCTGAATCTTAGGAAGAAGAAAGGTATAATATTATGTACAGTAATTTTGTCTATGGCGGTGACAAGCATCAAAAAAGTGTTGGTGTGTGTGATTTTGAATGAGCCGGTCTCGAAATGTTTG
Organism: Chrysaora achlyos; assembly: GCA_015164055.2. Taxonomy (NCBI): domain Eukaryota; kingdom Metazoa; phylum Cnidaria; class Scyphozoa; order Semaeostomeae; family Pelagiidae; genus Chrysaora; species Chrysaora achlyos. The sequence goes on from WUAR02299987.1 coordinate 17,647, forward strand.
CCTGAACATTGGTCGAATCATGTTAGAGGCAATCTGTTCAATATCAGTATTATTCAAAATTATGCACTTCTGATGCCGACAATGAAGATGTTGATGAGTTTTACGAAGCCGTTGACCAGGCTTGCCATCAATGCAATTCTATTGAAATTAGGATCGCGATGGGTGATCTGAGAGTGAAGATTGGCAAAGAAAAAGTCGTGTGAGATGTTGGGTCCTTTGAACTAGAAGATCGGAACGACAGAGTCGATAAGTTCTGGTGTGTCAGAAACGAACAGAAGGTTTTCACTAAACCTGGTTCCAGCAGCATCCAAAACGTTTATACAAGTGAACTAATCCCGGTAACCGTAGTCGTAATCAAATCAATTACATAACAATCAATCATCGATTCCGTAATGCCGCGAAAAGCATGAAAACCTATCCCGGTCTGGACTATGGTAGCGATCATAGCCGAACATTTATTTTCTTGTTGCACTACCCAAGCAATCCTTTTAGAGCTAGTAGAATGATCAT
>WUAR02299988.1:0-15503 GCA_015164055.2 Chrysaora achlyos
ATAATATATTTGCAGGTCTCAAGAGCTTGTACCTCAATATGTCAGTGGGTGCGAGCCATGCACAAATATCATTTTGTAGCAAAGAACGTTGCTCCAAAAAGGGTGTGTTATTCTGTGTATCATCTATTTTCTTGTATTTCTTTACAGCGCATTAATTTCTAGTTCAATCTAGCTTTATATATTGAAACTTTCCTTAAATCTTCCCCATTGCTAAAAGATCTTTTGGTGGTTGCCCTGTTAACCGAATTTTATAACCAAATCAAACTGATCATGTCTTAATTACTGAGATTTCTTGAGGCAGCTTTTTAATTATTAAATACTCGTATGTGGTTTGCTTATGAGTATGAAATGACACTGACCTTTAACTTTTCTTTAATAGGAAGCCTTAAAGGGAGCACAAAGTGAACTTCAAGAAACGCAAAGGCTCTTAGAAGCAGCAAAAGCGAGGCTGGCTGAAGTCGAAGAAGGTATAGCCTCGCTTCAAGCTAAATATGAAGAATGTGTTGCTAAGAAGCAAGATTTGGAATTCAAAACAGAGCAATGTACTGCGAGACTTGGAAGGGCAGAAAAGGTTTGTCTTTCTTTTCTGATTTCTTAAATTATCTTTAATTTTTCACTCTATTCTGTATTACTATGCTATCATTTTCTATACTAGACTTTGCTATTCAATACTATACAATAAAATACTATACTTTACTTTACTTTACCATTCTATACTATACTTTTTTATTCTAAACTATACTGTTTTATGCTATGCTATACTATACTATACTATGCTATACTATACTATACTACCCTTTTTGTATTATACTTCACCATATTATACTATACTATACAATAAAATACTATACTTTTCCTTACTATGCTATACTATACTTTACTATACTATAGTATACTATACTGTCAAAACTGCACTATACTATAAATACTTTACTTTACTAGACTGTATTATGCTATACTATACTATACCATAGTATACTATTATTTTCTTTACTAGTTAATTGGTGGTCTCAGTGACGAGCAAGGCCGGTGGATAGAAGCAGTAAAACTGTTTGATGAGCTGTTGGTTAATATCATTGGTGATATTGTCATCTCATCTGGTGTCATAGCATACCTGGGTGTTTTTACGGTACGTTCAATATTTCGGTAATGAGACAGCTATTCATATCAATGTAGAAATTCATCATCAATATGAATGAAAGTGGTCCCTTATCAACAAGTTTGATTGAATTTTATTTTTCATCAAATACATGTCCTGTGATTTCTGTCCTTTGTTACTGAACCTTGACCTTTCGTGACTTGTGACCTATGACTTTGAATTTTAGGGAGAATACAGAACATCTCTTGTTGATGAATGGAAAGAAGAACTAACGAAAGAGAAGATTCCTCATTCTGAAAATTGTACTCTTGTTGGCACACTTGGCGATCCGGTCAAGACACGAAATTGGCAGATAGCAGGCTTACCACGTGATACACTCTCTGTTGACAATGGTATTATTGTTCAGTATTCGAAACGTTGGCCACTGTTTATCGACCCACAAGGCCAAGCAAACAAATGGATTAAGAGTCAGGTGTGTAGATGGCTTAACATGGCTCGATTTTTAGCTTGATCAATCGCTTAATGTACCAATCAGAGTAGAGCAGGAGCTACACGGAGCCTTCCAATATCTTGCTTCTCTTATTATTATTATTATTGTTATTACCGAATATTTATACAGGAGTAAAATCATTCAAAAGTGATATACACTATTTGATTAGGAATTTCTGTTTTCTGCTCTACTCTGTTTGCATATTTTTCTGTTATATAAGATTCTATATATATAAGATAAAAATAAATTAAAAGAGATTATACAACGTGTCTCAAAATGTATGGGCAAGATTTAAGAATACACAGATATCCCTGTTTTTTCTGATTATCTCTCTTCCAAGTCTATCAAGTATCTTCAAGTATCAATTTCAAGTGTAGCTTTATACTTGCAATAATGTTATTATACGTAAGACATCACACTTAGTTTGAACTGAATTAGTTCGTTGTTGAGTATGATTTCGACTTGGGCATGATCTGATGTTGTTTATACGAAAATCGTTTCAAAAATGGACTAGGTTGATTACAGTTTAGTTTCTACAATTGAGATTTTTTGATAGTTTGCTGAGACACAGTTTAAGATTTGACTCTCTTGTTTACTTTTGCGGATAAATCATCAACGAGATTTGTGAAGGTTCTTTGCTAGCATCTTTTCAAAGCCTTCTCCCTTCATTAAACTTTGTCAGTTTTGATGTTTTAACTTTTTGATGTCTTTTTAGGAGAAAGATGCTGGTTTGGACATTATCAAATTAAGCGACCGAGATTTTCTTCGAAGTCTGGAAAATGCTGTTCGCTTTGGAAAACCTTGCCTTCTCGAAAACGTCGGTGAAGAACTCGACCCAGCACTGGAACCCATCCTTTTGAAGCAGGTAATAGTTTCGTAATATACAACAGTATTTGGTGCAGTAGAGTTTACGAGTAACGTATTGTGTTTAGCGACTGTTTAATGGAAGCTCAAATCGACTGGCTACGATTGAACGTTTAAGGTATAGTGTCAGGTTCACTAGGATTTGTTTATGCAATGAGTTGAATTGTGTTTTACTTGCCCTCAGTCACTGAACAGAGTGATGGAGCTCAAAGTCAATTCATTCGCTATGATTATTGAAGCTAAATTCTATTACATTTGTGGAAATAAAAATTAATTGGTCAAATAATTTATTGATACATATATCTGTCACTTTTGTTGTGTTGCGATGTTTCTGCCTTTTAATTTTCTTATCGTTCTTCGCTGCAAGCATCCTCCAGGATCCCACAAGCGTCGCTTGGCATAGTGGCTTTTCCTTGTTCTTAGATTTGCGGAAATGTTCGTAAAATGCAATTGACATGAGTCTGATTTGGTAAAGTGCTCACTGATGTGGTATCTGAGCAGATTGCTCAAAAAGCCATGATCATTTAGAGTAAATATATTCGGACTTATCAAGGCTGTTTCTGACATTGTATTAGACATGATAGTCACCACTTATCATGACAAGCCTTTGATATTTTGTAGGGCAACGTTTCGGGAGAGATCCGTCTCCCATCATCGGGCGGTGATCATCATAATCATTTAATTTGTCATTATAATGTCTTGAACTTGATGCAGTTTAGAAAGCCTAAGAAGGTGTCCTTCTGTAGTCTTCTGTGACAGGGAATATCTTTTTGCGTTGCACCCTTTTTCTGAATCATTTCCACGGTGACCTGAATAAATAAATCATTTTTATTTCCAAGGTTTTCAAACAACAAGGCAGCACAGTGATCAAACTTGGTGATACAATCATTCCTTATCATGATGATTTCAAGTTCTTCATCACAACAAAGCTGCCAAATCCGCATTACACTCCAGAAGTCTCTACCAAAGTCACTATTGTTAACTTCACTTTATCACCAAGGTAAGTTACGAAATCAATACATTCTTTGGGGATGAAGGTAACGTAAATTGCTCATCGATCTTTAATCATTTTATTCCTCAATATGCCATGTTGCTCATTCAAACTAGTTACAATATACCACCTTTTTTATTAACGAAATACTAAGAAATAAATTTATACATTTGCATAACATTATTGTAGTGGATAGAGTTATTAGGGGATTTACCCGTCGTTGTTACGTCCTATAGGATTTGGCCCTCTCGATACCCCACAGCCCCCAGTTTTGGCGTGTTTATATCGAGACTTATATCAAAAGAGGCACATGGTCCAACTCTACATCCTGGAAAAATTCATCTCTCGAACCCCCGTTGCCAGACTATTGGTAACACAAATGCCATACTATACATACAGTACATACTATACATACTTTACATACTATACTTAGAAGAAAAGATTCAAAAGACTAAACTCTTCATCTCGACAAGCCTGTTTCGTGGTTTAGTCTTTTGAATCTTTTCTTCTAAGTGTATATCTCGCTCTACTGTAATGTATTGAGCACTTTTTCGGTGAATCGAAATACAGGCTTCGTACTTTACATACTGTACATAGTATACTTTACATAGCACGGCGTGCTTAAAATATCTCCAACTTCGAACCTGACCATCCCAGGTGTAGATTTAGGTAGAAGCTGAGTGCAAGTGACTTGCTCGTATGAGACCTCGTCTTTAACCGATATTCGATCTGTTTTTTTGCGGCCTTTATAGACATCAAAATACCTCTATTCTAAGAAACGATAGCCCACAGGCTTCTTGTGTAGTTTTATTGTCATTATCAAATTAATAATTCATAAATTGTGTTGACAAGTACGTAGCTAAAGTGCTCTGGACTAGTACTTTCTGCTTTTACCCTTCAGTGCTTAATATCTTACCCAAAATGGTTGTTCTCAATAAGAATTCTTGCCCTCTCTTTACAACTTTTTTAGGTTTTGATCAGGTCTGTTAGTACAATAGCGTTGCAAGGAAGCAACATTTGTCGAGAGGTTCCTAGCTATGCTGACAAATAGGCAAAGGCGTGTTAAAAGTACGCCAGTTGACATTCTTGTCTCATACAATGTGGTCCATGATTATTGTATTGTCATTAAATTTGAAGATAGATGAGATAAAGCAGTTCCGATTTTTGCTTCACAGTGGTCTGGAAGATCAGCTCTTAGCACTAGTAGTAGCTGAAGAGCGACCAGATCTTGAAGAAGCCAAGAACCAGCTGATCATTAGCAACGCCAAGATGAAGCAAGAATTAAAGGCAATCGAAGATAAAATCTTGCATCGTCTTTCATCATCTGAAGGCAGTCCAGTTGATGATATCGATCTGATCCATACACTGGAGCAATCGAAGATTAAATCTCAAGAAATTAAGGTTGGCAATGCAGTTTCATCCAGAATATTGTTGTCCAATTATTATGTTTGCAGTCTTGGTTGCTTTTCTAGGAAAGTAGGAACTATGTTTTGTTGTTTAGGAACAGAGAATTTGTGATCATTAAATAATCCATCCGACATCTAACGTAGTTTCCAACAACTTCTAGATTTAACGTGCAGAGAACCCGCACTCAGAAAGAGACGTTGTTAGATTTTGTGATTATTCTGCCTGATTCTGACAAACTAGCTATAGGCTAACTAACTAAAGGTTACCTACGTGTTTAATTACAGAAATGGAAAGCTTTTATAAGTTCTATAAACGTAATGCAAATAAGTGTTGACAATTAAAAGAACAGGGCTGCTCTAAGGGCAAAGTGAGGAATATTCGAGGAATCACCCAAAATAATCGTCCGCAGTGTGATGCAGCGGAAAATATGACGTGTCAGAAAATAAACTAGAAAGGGAAAGAGCCTAAAAAACAATGTTAAATTCACCACAGTTGCAATATAATCTCTTATGCATCTTTATTCCTATCAGAGGTTTCCACATTAAGTTTTCTTCGTAGCTAGCTATTTGTGCTAAAGATTCTCTTTCTTAAGTGATAGCTGGTTGTGAATACAAAATAATGCATCTTACTAATTTCATTAAAAACTTTGTATGCAGCATCATAACCCGTTTAAACCATTCTGTGATTCATCTTGTGTTATTTGCAGGCTAAAGTGGTTATTGCCGAACAGACTGAAAAGGACATTGACGTTACCAGAAGTCAATACATACCAGTGGCAGTCAGAACACAAATTCTCTTTTTCTGCACCTATGACTTGGTAAGTAAATCTTGGTTCTTTTAACTGATATGAAGATTAAAGGAAATCATGGGTTGTGGTTAATTGTAAGTTAGTGTTTTGCCTTTTTAGCCATCTAATTTTCCATGGAGAGCGCTGTTAAACTTGTTATGCTCTTAGTGCCAAAGCTGCTTACATTGAGAGAGAACTGAATAATCCCTCTAGCTCTTTTTTATTCGATCTTTCGTGTTATACTTCTTTTTAATAAGCAACCAGTCAATAAGCAACTAAGGCTTAACAGCCAAATTGCTAAGCAACTTTTAGGGCTGGACTGTGCTAACCTAAGCAACCACAAAAATTCAAACACCCATTACCCACCCGGCAAAAAGTCGCCTAAAAGACATCTCATAGCTAAAATGGTTAAAGAAAAATGTTCTATTTTAAATCTTTTGATTTCAACTCGTCTTATCAATGTTGGTTTTTGTGAGAAGCCTTCTCGCATTATTAATGATTGACGTTCAGTAAACTACATGAAACGTTGGACAAGACATTTTTCCCCTATATTTATACCCTAAACAGTAAGAAATGTTAGGCAAAATATAGTTTTTGTATTTAAGCAACTATTAAGCGATTTTAGGGCTGAAATCCATATGATATACAGCAACGTTGAGGGCTGGAGCTTTAGTTGCTTATCAAAAAAGAAAGTTTTCTGTAAGATCTTACAATGCTTTCTTTCTCAGAGCAAGATATAAGTCTACCTTCAATTAATTATGTGACCCAACTAATCTTAAGAGAAATCAGTGTACAGGATAATTTACATTAGATATTTTGAAGGAACCTTTGCATGGACCTTGTTGATATCAGATCCAGAAACAAAAACATGGTTTATAATGAACATTTACCAAATATTTATAATATACATCCAATTCCGATTAGATTTTCTGACATCCTGGTGAACTTGTTATGATTTTCATTATTCGTTGTCTCTGAATTTAGGCCAGCATCGATCCAATGTACCAATACTCTTTGGAGTGGTTTGTAAATATTTTCTTGAAGAGCATTGCCAATGCTGATGCTGCAGGTTGGTTTGCATGATGATGATTGTTATAGCTAAACTAGGCAAATCATTTGTTCTGTAGCGTTTTTTTAAGACTAAAGCTGTTCTGTTGTGGCTTAGGTAAACTTGCTATCTCCGCAATGTATTATTATAATAATTGTTTTTAATCATTTTCAGATTGAAAATATTTTTTAGTCATTGCCAGAATAGGGTTGCGTTTGTGTTCACTTTCCGTTAAAACAATCCCTGAAGTATTATTTTCCCCAGTATTCGATCTTTGTTGTGCTTTTTTGAAGATGGACTGTATTCTTCTGAAACGTTCAAAGTTTAAGAAAGAGAGACGTTAAGAACAACAGCAAATGATACGTCTTTCTTGTATAAATCTGAATCACTAAAATGTAGCTTGATAAAACATCACGAGGCCTGATATCAAATTACTTGCAGGCATCAAATATTGTTACTGTAAACATGTGTCACTGTCTGGCTATGGTTACTGTAAACATGTGTCACTGTCAACCATGTTTTACATTTGTATATTGTGTGAAGTTAGTTTCTTTTTAACTTCACTGTTAAGGCGTCTGATAGTATGTGCCATCAATTTATGCTGCCGTATGGGTTTATGCACTAGGCGCAGAGGGACCATTGAATAGCCCAGGGCTAATCTAAGCAGTGCGGCCTTAGTGTGACCACAGCAAGTGATTCCTGTTGGCATCTGCCTGGAATGACAGAGAGCTGGCAATTTCTCTCCTTAACCTTACAAAATGTTTAGACTTGGGCTTATGCTCATAGTCCTCATTTCACGTGTAAACCACCCGGCCATTCCCGTAGTCATATTTGCGAGAGCAGCCTTTTAAATATTCTACAATTCCTCTTATTTGCTTCACAGATAATGTTATGCAGCGAATCCAGAACATAAATGACTATTTCACATTTAGCCTTTACTCGAACGTCTGCAGAAGTTTGTTTGAGAAACACAAACTCCTCTTTGCTTTCTTGGTAACTGTGCGAATTCTTATGAATGAGGATAAGATAAACCTTGTAAGTACAAGATTTCATATCATTTCTTTGATCGCTGCTAAGTGCAGTAGTCTTAGAGGGAACATTATTTCTCAAGATATATCTTTGAAATGGAAAATGTTGCAACAAATATCTAAAACATAATTCATACTAGGCCTATATACTGTAATGACCCGCATAAAAGAACCTGAATTTTTCAATCTTAGCCTAGCAAAGGTTCTTAATCCTGAAGATTAAAATTGCACACTTATTCAGCTAAAAGTGCTTAGTCTACTCGCAAGGCCCATAAATTACTTCCCTTTAAACTCCAGCAACGTCTTATATCTCTGCTCTTAGTTTTCAACTTTATACATGTTCTAAGGAAATTTAGCCTAAAGGTTCTAAAAAAGGTGGTTCTAATATGCGAGTTTTTACTGTATGTAATGTTAATATGTTACATGAAACAATTGAATGTAGATTCCAGGCATTGAACTTGTGAGCGTTGTTGCCTCAAGGCAGATGAAAAGTGCTGTTTTTCAAATCTGAGTCGTTAAAAGAAATTCGTTAATTTCTTTTAGTTTGTCTAGAAAATTGTAAGGGTAAAATCAACAGGGTTAGGTATAGGGATCGAAGAAGGAACCTAAAACTAAATAATTCAGTATGTTGTTTAAGGCAAACTATTTAAAAGAAGCTATATTTCGTTGTGAAATCAATTGCAGCTAGGCACTACTATCTAAGGTCGATTAATTTCCCGAATTATTTCTAATTTCGTCTTGTTTCAGGATGAGTGGAGATTTTTGTTGGCTGGAGGAACAATAATTCCAAAAGACACAAAGAATCCGGCAAAAGATTGGTTGTCAGAAAGATCATGGAAAGAAATTCTTATGATGACCCATCTAGTGAGTGATTTCAGATAAATAAATTAAATGTTATCAGAAGTAGAATTGCTTTTATATTTTGCCGAATTAAGGCTTAAGCTGGTGGAATAATAATGTTTTGTATAATTTTAAAAGTAATTTAATTTATATTATATTGCAGCCAAATTTCGCCGATTTTGCTAACGACTTTTCAAAACACCTGGAGGAATTTAAAAACATATTTGACAGTGGAAGTCCGCAAAGGTAACTTTGTGATCTTATTTGGTGTGAGAAGGTGTAATTTTATCAGTAGCTGTGACTTGAAATGAAAGAAGCTCCGTGGTCGCTTAGCTTTTCTTTATTCGATATTTAGAGAGCTGTTCGACATTAAATCTAATGCCATTTTCTTAAATCATTTCTTCTTACCTTCTTCCAGTGAGCCATTGCCTGGTGTTTGGGAAGAGTCATTAGATGCCTTCCAGAAAATTCTTGTTCTTAGATGTTTGCGAGTTGATAAAGTTGCTAATGCCATGCAGGTTTGTTTCAGTACCAAATCAAGCGATCATTATCAGTAGTGATTAATTGATTTATTGATTGATTAACTGTTTGATTACTTGATTCATTGATCAATTGTTTGATTGATTACTTGATTACTTGATTGATTGATCAATTGTTTGATTGATTACTTGATTACTTAATTGATTGATTGATTGCTTAATTGATTGATTGTTTGATTAATTGATTAATTTATTGATTACTTAATTGATTGATTAATTGACTGATTACTTACTTGATTGATTAATTGATTGATTGTTTGATTAATTGATTGATTGGTTAATTGATTGATTGTTTGATTAATTGATTAATTTATTGATTGTTTGATTATATGATTGATTGGTTAGTTGATTGATTGTCTGATTAATTGATTGATTGTTTGATTGATTGATTGATTACTTGTTTCATTAGTTGATTATTTGCTAATTTTCCATTTCCAGAACTTTGTTAAAGGTCAACTTGGAAGTAGATTTATAGAGCCACAGGTTCGTTCTGTTGATTTGTACTTTTATTCTTTTTTTATGGCTATCATTACTGAATTCATAAGACTTTTAGACTGTATCATGTCTTTATTATTGAATAAAGAGTTCATGTAGTATGTTTTCTTTAAAAAGAATCATCACATTGTGGTATTAGGACACTGTTGTCAAATCATGACCTCATTCTTTGTTACTTTGAACCTTTCCTTGTGATCTATGACCTTTTGCTAATCAACCGTTGCTTTTTTATGAATTATGACATCTTACATCGTAACTCAATCCTAATCTTGATTCTAATCTCAATCTAGACAACAGACCTTTCACTGGTGTTTAAAGATTCTTCTCCAACTACGTCTTTGATTTTTGTCCTTTCACCTGGCACTGACCCTGCGGCTGACCTCTACAAGTTTGCTGAAGAGATGAGATTCTCCAAGAAACTCAGCGCCATATCCCTTGGACAAGGCCAGGTTAGTCATAGTTAATTCTAGAATGATTGTTGTGAGGTCCCACGTAACCATATGTGGAGCTTTTATGTATCAAAAGATCTTTCATGGTTAGGAAAGAATGGATTATATTATGGAATTATGGCCATTCAATAGTCAAACTACAACCTGTTAAAAGCACGGATCTCAATATAAAGTAAAAATCTACTACATTCCTCTGAAAAATTCCAATTGTGGTGGTGTAGCTTACTGATCAAGACTTTTCACGATTCGATGGTCGTGGGTTCGAGTCTCGTCGGGATCACCTTCAACAGCTTACAGCAAACTCATCTAGCCATCCTTCTGAAGTTAATAAATGCATATCCAGGATATTTGCTCCGGAGTATCACTTTTGGGGCATTAGCTGCAATACCGTGCAGGTATCAACCAAAGCTGCCACAAACGCAATCCTTTGTTTGCATTTGATGATAAAGCCATCCAGGCTTATTTATGATCATCAAGTTGTGTTTTAGCAATCTGCAATGTCAAATTTACTAGTTATTTTCAATGTTTACCTTGTTTTGATTCTCTTGTTGCAGGGTCCTCGTGCTGAGGCCATGATGGCAAGTGCAATGGAGCGTGGTAAATGGGTATTTTTCCAAAACTGTCATTTATCACCGAGTTGGATGCCTACATTGGAGCGATTAATCGAACATATTGACAAAGACAAGGTGAAAGAATTTACTAAAATTTGTAAATCTAAGTTATTCTCTCTCTAAGTGTCTTGTTCTGCAAGGAATCTAGCGGCCATAGAGCTCTATCCTGACTTTATCTGGTCTATATGATTCTAGACTTACTTATTTTTATCAGCGGCTATGACTTGAAATGATAGTAAATCTCTGTGGTCCCTCAGCTCTTCTTTATTCGATATTTGTGATACATGTGAGAATGGCCAAGTGGTGAGCGAGTCGGACTGGCAATCTATAGATTGTAGGTTTGATTTCCATCCAGCTCGCCATGAAGAGCGAGGAGAGTCGCCAGCTCTTTGTAATTCCAGACAATAGGCAAAAGAAAGCACGATGTGTGGTGACACTGAGAGGAAGAACTTGGGTCACACTGCTAAGATTAGCCCTAGGCTTTTCAGTGTTCTCCCTGTGCTAAGCACAGAAACCCATACCTTGCGAAGATAGCATGCGTACGTGCCTATCAATCCTCTCATATCTCTTTACTTTAAGACCTTCCAATGCTTGCTTTCTAAGAACAAGAATATAAGTCTACTTTCAATTAATTCTATGGCCCAGCTTCATAAAAGCTACTTATTAAGTATATTCTTTTGTCATTTAAATCACTCTCTTTATTATAGGTTCACAGAGACTTTCGTGTTTGGCTTACCAGTATGCCAAGTCCGAAGTTCCCGGTGTCAATATTGCAAAATGGATCAAAGCTGACAGTGGAGCCACCCAGAGGAATAAAAGCCAATCTTCTTCGAACTTATTTCTCGTTCAGTGATGATTTCTTTGCAACATGTCAAAAGGTAAGATCAGAGTGAATATTATTTAAATCATTCCAAATTATTGCCGGCTCGTAGAAATCAATAGCCGTAAACGTTTTTAATTTCTAATAAAAGGGCTGAATCAATTTTTTAAGAAAATTCAATATATTATGAAATCTTGAACATTCCTCAAAAATGTGGCTATTAATCAAAAGATGTTTCTTGTGTTATAGCTTTGAGTCTGTCAATAATTGCTGATTGTGTTGGGATTTCAACTGGGGGGTTACACATTGGGGGCAACACTAGAGACGCATTAGGACTGGAGGATCCCCCCCCCCCCTAAATGATAATGTTAAAAGAGGCCCTTGAATATTGACTGATATAATATTAAATGTTCTTTATAGACTTCGGAATTCAAGATTTTGTTGTTTTCTCTGTGCCTGTTCCATGGCGTGACATTGGAAAGAAGAAAATACGGAGCCCTTGGCTTCAATATTCCTTATGAATTCACAAATGGAGATCTACGAATTTGTATCAGCCAGCTTAGTATGTTTCTTGATGAGTATCCAGAAATCCCTTACAAGGTAAATAGCTTTTGATTATATGAACCTACCTACAGTCGCTGTGTCTACCTCATTGCTCTCCTAAGTGTAGTAGTTAGCCTGTTTGGCTGTTAGAATTAAAGGTCTTTGGTTCGAAGAATCACTGCTGAAGTACGTTTAACAATTTTGGTCTATATATATGTTGAGCATTTTGACGATTATTATCGTTTATGCATTTTCTGGATATCTGATAGCTCTCATCCCTGTCCCACCCAATGCCTTCTAGACAACTTAATCCTGCAAAACATTCTGATGTCTGCTTTCTAATCCTATTAATATCTTTGTAATAATATATTGATGATAATATTTTAATAATAATTTCTTAGTAGTAATATCTTATAAAAACATCTTTATAATAATATCTTAGTAATAATGTCTTAATAATGATATTTTAGTAATAATTTCTTAATAATAATATCTTAATAATAATATTTTAGTAATAATTTCTTAGTAATAATATCCTAACAATAATATTTTAGTAATAATTTCTTAGTAATAATATCTTAATAATAATATTTTAGTAATAATTTCTTGGTAATAATATCTTAATAATTATATCTTAATAATAATATTTTAGTTATAATATCTTAGTAAAAATATCTTAGTAGTAACATCTGAGGGATAATATCCTAATGATAATATCTTAGTAATAATATCTTAGTATTAATATCTTAATAATGATATCTTAGTAATATCTTAGTAATACTATATTAGTAGAAATATCTGAATAGTAACATCTTAGTGATAATGTCCTAATAATAATATCTTAATAATAATATCGTGGTAGTAATATCTTAGTAACAATATCTTAGTAATCCTGCTGTTTAATATAACCCTCATCTTACAGGTCCTGAAATACACAGCTGGTCACATCAACTATGGTGGTCGTGTTACAGATGATTGGGACCGTCGCTGTATAATGACCATTCTCAGTGATTTCTACGAGAATCAAGTTTTAGAACCTGGGCACAAATATTCCGAATCGGGAACATATCATCAGCTGAATCCATCCTCTGACCACGAGGTACGTTATCAAACATTTTAAATGGCCCTGAATAACTTATATACTTTATATTAGTTGGTGCTCTGTGGTCGCCTGTATGATCTGATTTGCAGTGGCCATCTAAAGAAGAAAACATGAAGACAAATCCATATTTCTCTACTTGGTTGTCTCGTTAACTCATCGAAGAACGTGACCAGTTTTCAGGCGAGAACACAAGCTTCTGCAAGAACCTTAGCATCACCGTTTCAACCTATGATGTGACGGTTGTGTTGTGTATTTGCCTGTCAAATTGTTTTCTTTCTCCCTCTCTCTCTTTCTCTGTCTCTCTCTCTGTTGCCTGTCCGTTCAGTCTATTTACAGCTTCCTTTCTTCGTTTTACAGCAATTCTTTCTCCTTTACCTGCCCTTTCGGTCTCTCTGATTCTCATTCTTTCATTCGTTTTCGTAAACTTGGCAAGTATGTTATCCGTTGCCTTTCTCTCTTATCCTTACCTTTGAGGCGCAATGTTATTTTTAAACTTTTCCAACCTTCTTTCCTCATTATGGGTTCCAAAATGGCTAGCTTTTTTATTTTTATTGTTAGCAACGTTCTTTTCAAAGTAACTTTAAAATAGACCTGCAATTTGTTACGCTCAATGTAACGCTTGGATTTTTTCTGATTCTTTCAACAGAGCTACATGGTTTACATGAAGTCTTTGCCAATCAACGACACTCCAGAAATCTTCAGTCTTCATGAAAATGCAAACATCACCTTTGCTCAGAATGAAACATTCAGCTTGTTGAATGGCATTTTGTTACTGCAGCCAAAATCTGCTGCCGGTGCTGGTAGATCAAGAGAGGAGGTAAGCATCGCAAGAAGTTAGAAAATTAGAAAATGTCGGCATGCAAGTCATTTTGTGCATTAGGAGCAGCGTATTGTAGTGGTTAACATTTGCTCCGTTTTGCCAAAGGTCTGTGGTTCCAATCCAGGCTAGGGAGCACAAACTATATGGTTTAAAAAACTGTTTCTATGTTACTTAGATGATCACGTAACAATAGCAGGCCCGTCTCAAATCCATTGGGGCTTTAAAAAACCACTGGGGACGCAAAAAACCCTCTCTGGCAGTGACCACCCCCAGTGCCAGTAAAAAAGTTGACTTGGCGTTGATATTTTGAATAATGACTGTTGAGCGAATGAGGCCTCAAAAATTAGCTACGCCAGCCGGGTACTGGAAAAACAGATAATTAGATAACTTGATCCTTTATGAAACAAACTTCTTGATGAACTCAAATGTTTGAACGTGGTTTTCAATTTAGAAAACATTTCTTCCCGTAACGAAATTCATTTAAAAGCATAGTTATTTCCTTGATTCTGTATAAATCTTTTTTTTGTTTTAGGTAATGGAGGAGACAGCACTGAATATTCTTCAGCTTGTCCCAGACCCAATGTCCATAGAAGACATCTCACAGAAATACCCAGTAAAGTATGAAGAATCAATGAATACAGTTCTGGTTCAAGAAGTTCTTCGATACAACAAACTCTTATCAACAATCAAATTAACATTACGTGATTTGCTCAAGGCTCTCAAAGGTCTTGTAGTCATGTCCCAGCAACTTGAAACCATGTCAGATAAGCTGTACAACAACCAGGTGCCAGAATTATGGGCGAGCAAGGTAAGTCATAAATCTTTAGCAAATGTGGGATTAAGCTATTAAAGCTTGGTTTCCACTATGAGTTAACATGAGTTAATTCGGTGAATATTGTCATGCTGTGATAGGTTAAAGATTAAACAATTTTTTTTATAGTTCGTTCACGCTATCCCGTGCTATCTCATGTAATCTCAATGTCATTCGAAAATAACCTATGAGTTAATATTGATATTATATCAAATTAACTCATGTTAACTCATAGTGGAAACCAAGCTTTACTGACTAGAAATATTGTAACGGATTGGATTGATTGATTGGATTAATAGGCACAAATGCTTGCTATCTTCGCAAGGTATCGGCTTCTGTGCTAAGCACAGGGGGACCACTAAATAGCACAATGCTAATCTAAGCAGTGCGACACCTGTCCTTCCTCTCGATGTGACCACACCTCATGATTCCTTTTGCCGTTTGCCTGGAATTACAGAGAGCTTTCCTCACTCTTATATGGCTAGTTGGACCTGGATGGGAATCGCAGCCATAGGAAAAAGATGACCTTACTAGGATACCTAGACAAGCAAAACAAAGGAATGACGCCTCGTGTGACGCAAGGAGATGTCTATAGGTAAACACATAAGGATGCCCTAAGAATACAAGACTTTACTGCAATTCCTTGTGGTTTTTAATGGTTCCCGGCAGTTTTTCTCTGTCCCTGCTGAGACTATGCTTTTTTTATCGTGCAGACAAGGTTCCGTATCGTTCCCAATAATTAACTGCTTGTTTCAATAA
>WUAR02301098.1:0-15500 GCA_015164055.2 Chrysaora achlyos
AAAGCTGGAGGTCGATAAGGGCTCCGCGCGTATTTCCAATGGCGGGCCAACAAACGCCCTTGTTTTCAGGCCCTACATTTACTTGAATCACGTGGGGCAACCCGATGCAGGCGCAGATTTCGGCGGCGGCCTTATGTGGATGAAGGATGGCGAGGGTAAAGTGGAGTTGTTTTACTCTAACGCCGATGACGGGCTCGTCGTGTGGAATGCCCAAGGCCCGCAGTACTTCTTTCGTGGAGACGGGAGCATGTGGGCCTCGAATGTCTCTGTAGCGCCCAATAACAATAAGCGCGGGGCCTACTTCACCGCTACAACGGACGACTTCAACCATGCCATCTACAATAATTTCTCTGACATCGATGGCGAAGGCTCTTGGGACGGCACCAAGATGAATGTCTTCGGAGGGCTCAACGTCCGTGTAGGCGGTACCCCAAACCAGCAATCGGCCCTCTTTATCGATGGGGCAGGCCAGGTTGGCCTCGGCACGACCACGCCAGGCCACCCTTTGGAAATGGCGAGCGGGGCGCACGTAACCGCTGGCGGTGTCTGGACGGACGCCTCATCCCGCACCTACAAGGATAACATCGAACACCTGACCCTCGATGCGGCCCTCTCTGCCCTGAAAGTCCTCGAACCGGTGCAGTACAACTACAAGGCCGATCCAGATGACACGCATCTGGGCTTCATTGCCGAAGACGTCCCCGATCTTGTTGCCACCAAGAACCGTAAAGGGATGAGCCCCATGGATGTGGTAGCGGTACTGACCAAAGTTGTTCAACAGCAGCAGCAAGAGCTTGCCGAACTCAAGGCGCGCCTCGACGCACAAAACTAGCACGTCGTGGTATGCTGCGCCTTTCTGCCCTTGAACTATTTTTGCGAGGTACCGCTATGAAACAATTGCTAGGGCTTCTTTTGCTTGTGGGCTGGCTCTCGCTGCAGCCCGCACAGGCCCAGGTTCAGGATTTGGTTCTAGAGAACACCACCATTTCCACCACGGAGTCTTTTGAAGCCATTAATTCCATCACAGCAGGCCCAACGGTGATGATCAGCAGCACCGGCGATGTAACCTTCAGAACGAAGCGAACGGTGTTGGTCCCATCCTTCACCATTGCCCAGGGCGGCCAACTGAGGATCGTTGCCGACATCACCGTTAATGTAGAATCGGAGCCGCAGGATGAACCGCTAGCTGTTCCTGCCAACTTTGCGGTCCATCAGAACTATCCCAACCCGTTCAACCCCGCCACAACGCTCTTCTTCGACCTGGACGAGCCCGGTGAGGTGCGGGCCGAAATCATCGACATGCTGGGGCGCTTGGTGCAGGTAATCCCGGCCCAGCCCATGGCCGCAGGCGCCCAACGCACGCTGAGTGTCGATATGGGCGACCTAGCCTCTGGCACCTACCTCTACCGTATCGTCGTCCAAACAGCCACGGCGGTCAAGATCGGTACCGGGCAGATGGTGCTGCTCAAATAGAAGCGCAAGAGCGCAACACAACGCGGTGGCGGGCTTCAACCTCGTCATCCCAACAGGCAAACGGCCATCGCAGCAAAGCGATGGCCGTTTGTCTTCTAGGGTGCTGCTATTTGCTCGAATTAGAGAAAACCGTGCGGGTTTATTAGGCTTCCGTCGCAGCCGTACCTACCCGCTCCAGCAGCCCGATTAACACGGTGCGCTCCGAGGCGGAGAGCGGTGTGAGCATCTCGGTAGCCACCTGTTGATAGACCTTGTCTTCCGCTTCCATAACCGCCTCGCCCTGCTCCGTCAATACGACGTGCCACACCCGCCGATCCTCATCGCTGCGGCGGCGCTGCACCACCCCCTGCGCTTCGAGCCGATCAACGAGCGGCGTGACGGCACTCTGACCCACGCCGAGATGCTCGGCGATCTCGCCCATCCGGCAAGGCCCGCTTACAGCAAGCACGCTCAACGCCAGCAGTTCTTGCTTGCTGAAGCGTTCATGGGCATTGGATTGCTGCCCCGCCACCCTCATAAAGAGCGCCCCAACGCGGCGTAGCGCCTGCGTGAAAGCCTGAAGCTGTTCTTGATCAATCACCGGTCCTCCGGGTTGTCTGGGTTCGCGATAATATAAAAAAGGCTCAACAGCCCTATCCTCGATAGTCTATCTATCTAAACAATACACACTTTGCAAAGTTTCCATATTTAATAGTTCATTTATTGAAACTTTTGATTTAAGATACAGTAAGAGCCCCCTGTAAGCACACTCCGAGGCCCACGGGCCTCTTCACCCTGAGCCTGCCGAACCATGGCTGAAACCATCAAAAACTCCACCGGGCCCGAGGATAAACACGCAACGCCTCGCCGCCCGAGGCGCAGATGGCTGCGCAGGCTCGGTGCCTTCTTCCTTCTGATTCTCCTAGCTATAAGCATCGTCATGATAGATTCCTGGTCAGCTTTTGGAGCCCGGGCCGAAGGAGCCCGCCTCGAACGGATGCAGCGTTCGCCGCAGTATGCCAACGGTCGCTTCGTCAACACGCTCCCCACCTTGCAGAGCGGCATGTCGTTATCGGGCGTCGCCGACTTCTTCTTCAGCAATTCCAAGATCCGCACTCCGGACGCTCCGCTCCCCGTTGTGCAACGAACCAAGGCGGATTTTGCCGAGCCTGCACCCGACCTCCGCGTGACATGGCTCGGCCACTCTACGCTCCTCGTCGAGATTGAAGGAGCCCGCTTGCTGGTCGATCCGGTGTGGAGCAACCATGCTTCGCCGGGTCCTCTCTTTGGCATTAAGCGCTTCTATGCCCCTCCGCTGGCGCTGGACGCGCTTCCGCCGCTCGACGCCGTCGTAATCTCTCACGATCACTACGACCATCTCGACGAAAAGACCATCAAGACGCTCGCTGGGCGGGTATCGCGGTTTATTGTCCCACTCGGTGTGGGTGCGCACCTGTCCTATTGGGGCGTAGCGCCAGAGCAGATCATTGAGCTTGACTGGTGGGAAGAAACCGAGGCGGGCGGCGTAGCGGTGATCTCTACCCCGGCCCGGCACTTTTCGGGGCGCTTCTTGAATGATCAGGCCGCGACGCTTTGGTCTGGCTGGGCGTTCCGTGGCGAAACACGCCGGGTTTTCTATAGCGGCGACAGCGCCCTCACACCCCAATTCGCCGACATTGGAGATCGGCTCGGCCCCTTCGATCTCGCTTTCATGGAAGCCGGGGCCTACAACGCAGCCTGGCCCGACGTTCATATGGGGCCGGAGCAAGCGGTAACGGCCCATCAAATGGTGCGGGGTGGGATCCTGGTTCCGGTTCACTGGGGCACGTTCAATCTTGCCCAGCATGGATGGACCGAGCCTGCCGAGCGCATCCGCATTGCCGCCGAGCAAGCCAACATCCCTGTGGCCTTTCCTCGGCCTGGCGAAAGCATCATGCTGGAGGATTATCCGGATACACCGTGGTGGCCTACGCTCCCCTGGCAAACCGCCGAAGAGGCCCCGATTATCTCGTCCGGCTTGACGACGCCGATGCCTGCTTCTAGCCCCTCAGAATGAATTCCCCAACCCAAACGCTCTATTCGTCATGAACAATAATTGGACTTTCAACGACATCCCCGACCAGCAGGGGCGCATCGCCATTGTAACCGGAGCAAACACGGGCATCGGGTATGAAACCGCCCTGGCGCTCGCCCGGAAAGGCGCGCATGTGGTGCTCGCTTGCCGAAGCGAAAACAAGGGCATGGATGCCCTCCGCCGCATCGAAGCCGAACGCCCAACCGGAACCGCCGAACTCCTCGTGCTTGACCTGGCCGATCTCGGCTCCGTCCGCGCTTTTGCGCAAGCCTTTAACGCCAAGCACAACCGGCTCGACCTCCTCATCAACAATGCGGGCGTGATGGTCCCGCCCGAGTCGAAGACAGCCCAAGGGTTTGAACTCCAGTTCGGCGTGAACGTCATCGGCCACTTCGCACTCACGGGGCTGCTGCTCGACCGGCTCGTCGCGACGCCGCAGGCACGCATCGTCACTGTAAGCAGCCTTGCCCATCGCCAGGGGCAGATCGACTTTGACAACCTGCGCGGCGAAAAGCCCTACAAGCCCATCCGCGAATACTGCCAGAGCAAGCTCGGCAACCTGCTGTTTACCTTCGAGCTCCAGCGGCGGCTCGCGGCGGCAGGCCACGATACCATTTCCCTGGCTGCCCATCCGGGGGGTACAGCCACCGACCTACAACGGCACAACAGCTTCGCCAATTTCTTTGTCAAGCTCTGGAGCAATACCCCGGCCATTGGGGCTCTTCCGACCCTCTTCGCTGCCACGGCGCCAGACGCCGAGCCCAGCGGCTATTACGGCCCGAAGGGATTCTATGAGGTGAAAGGACTCCCAGCCCCGGCTAAAGTGATGCCGCAAGCCCGCGACCAGGGCGTCGCCGAACGGTTGTGGGCCGTCGCCGAAGACGCCACGGGCATCCATTACCTCTCAGCGCAAACCCCTGAGGTCGCCTGACCCTAAAACCATGAACGTGATCCTCTTCGGCACAACCGGTATGCTCGGCTCCGGCGCGCTGACTGAATGCCTCGCCGATCCCCGTGTAGACCGCATCCTCTCGGTCGGGCGGCGGCCCATCGGCGTGCAGCATGAGAAGCTTGATGAGTTGATCCTCTCCGATTTCTTCGACTACTCCTCCGTCGAAGATCGGCTAGCGGGGTATGACGCCTGTTTGTTTAGCCTCGGCGTGTCGGCAGCAGGGAAGAGCGAGGCAGAATACCGCCACCTGACCTACGACCTCGCCCTTGCCGCTGCCGAAACACTCGTACGGATCAACCCTGATATGACGTTCTGCTACATCTCGGGCGATGGCACCGATAGTACCGAACAGGGTCGGGTGATGTGGGCTCGGGTGAAGGGCGAAACCGAGAACGCGCTCGCTCGGCTCCCCTTTCGAGCCGTCTATCACTTTCGCCCGGCCTACATCCAACCCTTAAAAGGGGCGCGGTCGAGCACACCGCTCTACCGGGTCTTCTACGCGATTCTTTCGCCCTTCTATCCGATCCTGAAGCGCCTCTTACCCGGCTATGTCACGACAACAGAAACCGTGGGGCGTGCCCTCATTGAGGCAGCCTTGAACGGGGCAGACAAGCCGGTGCTGTATAGCCGTGACATCACCGCGCTGGCAGCGCGGAGCCCAGCGGCTCCGCGCGAGTAGTGGCTATAGTGCCCAGTGAAACCCGTGCCCCGAAGCCGAATAGTGCTCCTAATGAGACCAGCGGGTTAGATCCGCTTGGTCCTGGCTACCGAATCGGTAGGACTCAGAGCGCCATCCGGCTTCGGGGTCTCCAATATGGATGATGGCCCCGTGTTTTCGGCTTCGGAATGGATTCTATGAGGGCTGTCGTTGCCTTCAATGAAACGAGCAAGCGCGGCAAGCGTCATTGCGTGAAAAAACTCCCTCCGGGTTAATCTATCGGCCTTCTTCGCCATAACTCCGCTCCCTACAACCTAAAGGCATCAGCCCGGCGCTCCCTAAACACCTGCTGAGCCGAAAGCGTGGTTGTGTTGGTTTACTAATGTGGTTTTCGAGCCTATGAATAGTAAGACCTTGACGTAGTAGGCAGCGTTTACGCGTGCGAACTTGGGCCGTTGTTTTTGCGATACCTCTTCATTAATCATATATTAGACATATGTTTATCTCTATTTAGAACGTCAAAATAGAGAATACAGGTCACCTAGCGTTCTCTGCTCATCCATTCAAAAAATGTCCCTTTTCATGCCAAAAATCCACTTCTATAAAATGCAACTCCGAGCTAATCAAGTTCATCCGATACTGCACATCGCCTTAACCCTCTCGTGATACGCCAAAGTCACGCCTCATCCACGTGTAACCCGTTCACCATCCTTCCAAACGACACCTTTTCTCGATGGCTCGTTTAATAGATCATCATGCATCGCCTGATGGGTGCTCGTGATAGACCGGGCTTGGTGTAAGCGCCCCACTCCTCGGAAACCAGCTCTCTATTATCCCCAACCACGCGTAGTTTGTTATGGATCTCAACCTGAAAGACAAGGTCATCATGGTTGCCGCGTCGAGCAAAGGCCTTGGGTTTGGCATTGCCGAGGCTGTGGCGCGCGAAGGAGCCCGCGTCTCGCTCGCCAGCCGCACGCCGTCGGCTATTCAGCAGGCCGCCGCCTCGCTGCACGACCGGTTTGGCGTAGACACCCAGGGCTATACGTTCGACGCCAGCGACCCCGCCAGCATTGCCCAATGGACTGCGGCCACGCTGGCCGACTTCGGCACCATCGATGGGCTGGTGGTTAATGCAGGCGGGCCGCCTGCCGGGACGTTCGATCAGCTCGACGACGACGCTTGGACACAAGGCTTTGAGCTTACGCTGCTCAGCGCCGTCCGCATGATCCGGAGTGTGCTTCCGACGATGAAGCATAACGGCTCCGGAGCCATCCTCGCCATCACCTCGACATCGTTCAAAGAGCCGAACGACATGATCCTCCTCTCGAATGTGCTGCGAGCGGGCGTGGTGAGCCTCGTCAAGACCCTCTCGCGCGACCTCGCGCCGCACGGCATCCGCATCAACAACCTGGTGCCGGGCCGGATTGACACAGATCGGGTGAAATCGCTCGATCAGATTGCCGCCGGGAAACAGGGGCGCTCGGCGGAGGCACAGAAAGCCTCGCAGGAGCAGGCCATACCGCTAGGCCGCTACGGCACCATCGCGGAGTTTGGGGCAGCGGGCGCGTTTCTCCTCTCAGATACCGCCAGTTACATCACCGGCTCAACCCTCATCGTCGATGGTGGCAAAACGCGGACGGTCTGGTAGACGGGGTTAGTGTGTGCCTTCCTGCGGGCCGTCGTCCCACTTCTGCACGCTAGAGATGTCTGGCATCCCCCAATCCTCGCCATTCCAGCCGTTGAAGCCATCCATCCGGAAGGTCCAGAGCCCGGTCGTCATATCGGAAATGACGATGAGCCCATCGGCGTTGCGCACATCGACGCCAAAGGCTCCGTTGATGACCGAGATAAAATCATCGGACGGTGGCCCGATGTAGGTATCGTAATAGCCGACGGTGACGGGGTTCTTGGGATCCATCAGGCTGAAGACTTGCAAGCCGTCGAGGTAGCCTGAGACGAAGACGTACGGCCAGCGCACCTCGTGGTTGTGTACCAGATTCTTCCAGTCGGCGGTCCAGGCCGAGATGGGGTTGCGGATGTTGGTGACTTCGCCGTCAAGGGCAGGCTTGAGGTCGAAGATGCGCAGGGGGGCGTACTGATACTCGGCCTCGCCCACCACATAGCGCCCGTCTGGGCTGGGCGTGAAGGTATGCCCCCAATCGACCCCGTTGATCCCGGTGAGGGTTATTTTCAACTCGGGGTTATCGAGATCGGTGATGTTGTAGACGTAGTAGCCGCCCGTGCCGCCGCCATAGAAGCGGTCTTCGCTGGTGGCGGGATGCCACGCCGCATAGAGGTCGTGGTACGACGTATATCGGCTCGACCGGCCTGGGATCTCGGGCAGTGGAATCTCGCTGACGAGCGCGTTGTCAAGATCGCCGTCTACGATGCGGCCCAGGTCATAGACATGGGCCTTGCCTGTCCGCACTGTGGTCAGGAGCAATGGACGCCCGTTGGAGTGCTTGTAGATAAAAATGTTGTGGAAGCCACCTGGATACTCAGGAATGCGAATCCGCGCGACCTCGGTGACGGCGTCGGGATCGGGCAAGCCTGTCACATCGAAGACGACCGCGCCGAGATCGCTATTGGGTCCCTGGGCAAACTCGAAGGATTGCACCACATAATAGCGCCCCATCCACTTGAAATACTTCACATCCATGCCGCCCCGGTTGAGGTGCAGATCCTGGTTCTCCAACCGCCACCGAAGCAGCACCTTGGGCTGCGCCGGGTTGCTGATGTCGATGATATCCATCCCCTTGGGGCCCTCCTCAATGATCGAAGCCCGACCCACATAGACGTACGGCCTAGAAAGCTCCTGCTCCATTTCGAGGTCGGTAACGCTCATCCGCACCCCGAGCGGGATGTGCCCTTCGACCGACATATTTTCGGAGCCGGGCTTATCCGGAGTCCATTGCGCTTGAGCCGGGTAGGCGATCATGCAGAGGAAGGCAAGGGCAGAAAAGACGGTAACCTGTTTCATGGGAGTGCCTGTCGCCGGGTTGATGAGCTGAGGGGGTAAACCATCCTGCGAGCCGGGAGCATGCACCTAGAGTACCGAACACTTCACGCATCTGCAAGTACGCCGCCTATCCTCCGAAGAATTCGAGCCCATACTCGGCACCCATGGCGTTGAGCGCCTCCAGCGTCACCTCGGCTTCCTCGGCCGCCTCTTCGGTAGGCGCAGCCATCTGGTCGAAGAGTCCCTCGAGACCGGCAGGCGCGAAGAAAATCAACATCCGAGCCGTGGTCTGGGTGTTGTTTCGGAAGTTGTGTTTTACATCCTTGGGAATGTTGAGAAACGTCCCGGCTTTGGCAAGCACCTCATTCCCCTGCGCGTAAAACGTGACCTCGCCTTCCAGGATATAAAAGGCCTCCTCTTCCCTCGTCTGAATATGCGGCGGCGGCCCACCGCCGGGCGGCACGATCCCCTCCATCAAGAAATAGTGCCCGTCGGTCTCCTGCCCGGTAGCGAGGTAGTGATATTCATCACCGGCTCCAAAAATAACCTTGCGCGGGTCGCCCGCATGAATCACCGTTACAGGTCTCTCTGCCATGGTCTGTTCTCGTTTTGACAAGCAATAGAGGGATGGAGAAGAGGAGTGGGTGGTATCCCATTGTGTGGGATGCACACTCCCTCATACCTCAGCACGATACCACTCACCCCGCCTCCTCCCGTACGACACGCTCCAGGTACATCTTGGGACACGTCGTCGTCTTGATATAGTTGATCAAGGCCGTCGCGACACCTCGAACCATCGCCTCGGTGCCAGCATCCACCATCCGCCCGTCGCTGTCGAAGGCTTGCCGCACACGAGCTACCGAGACCGGCGCGGGCAACACGAGCGCGCCGACGTGCGAGGCTACGCTGCGCAGATGCTCCAGGGCCTTTATCGCCCCAATCCGCCCTGCCGCCACACCAACCAAGGCCACCGGCTTGCCTGCCAGAGCAGACGGAAACCCGAGGTTGTCAATGAGCAGCTTCATCACGCTGGAAAAGCTGCCATGGTATTCGGGGGTTGCCAGAATGACGCCATCAGCCGCTGCAACGGTTTGCTGGATGCGTTTGGCATCGTCTGACGGACCCTGGCCGGGCCAGGGCAGATGCAGATGTGTAGGATCGATAATCTCCAGATCGATATCTGGATGCTTTTTCACCTCGTCGGCGATCAGCGCGAGCGCCTTGGCGGTGTTATTGCCAGGCCGCACGCTGCCCTGCACTGCTACGAGGCGGAGGCGATACTTCCCATTCCCTTGCATGAAACGATCCGTAAAGATGGTGGATGAGAGCGTCGATCAGCCTTCGACGGCTTCGCCTGCAACGCCGAGCGCCTGCCAATCCTGCGTGCGCGCCCAGGCTTCAAAATCATGCCAGCCCACCTCGGGAAAATCTCGGCGCAACCCGGCGATGTCGGCAGAATAGCCCGTGCTATCGAACCATTCGAACATGATGGCCATGTCTTCGCTCTGCTCCCGCATGGCAGCCGCCGGGAAGCCATGATACGCGAGCGCGCGGCCTGCAACCTTCGCCAAGACCGCTGCGGCCTCCTCGCCCGTCAATTCATCCCCGGCAATGTTGAAGCGCTGCCCGAAAACGGCCTCGCGGCGCTCTATTACGGCTGCGGCAAACGCCCCAATATCAGCCACAGCGATTTGCTGCAAGGCCCGCGTGCCGGGCATCGCCATAGCAAGCGCCCCACCTTGCAAGCTCGGCAGGCTCCAGGGCTGGACGTGGTTATCCATGAAGAAGACCGGCGCGATGACGGTATGGGGGACGCCCGACGCCGCAAGCGCCACCTCAACGGCGTACTTGCTGTCGAAGTGGGGAATGCCGGTAGCGCGGTCGGCGTCGGAAACAGAGCTATAGACCAGGTGCCCTACCCCTGCTTTCCGGGCCGCCTCTGTCATGGCGAGGCCCTGGGCCGTCTCGGCGTCCATCCCCTCCTCAAACGGCGTGGTCATGGTGAACACCGTATCCACCCCGGTAACGGCGCGCAATAGCGAATCGGCGTCCGTAAAATCGCCGCCTACAACCTCTACGCCTTGCGCGGCCAAACGCTGGGCCGAAGCCGAATTAGGATTGCGCGTCATTCCACGAACGCGGTGCCCATTCGCGACTAACGCTTGCACGACGGCGCCGCCCTGCTGCCCTGTAGCTCCGGTGACAAGTACATGCTTGGTTGACATGGTATTTTTCCTCGTTTGGTGTACAGTGAAACGATGTACAAGCAGGCTGTGCTAGCCAACCGTCAGTAGCTCCAGCACATGCCCATTGTTGTCTTTGAAGTAAACGCCCCGACCACCGCCTCGATGATTGATCTTTCCATCCTCTAGAGACCGGGGGCCGCTGCCATAAGCCATCCCCTCAGCCTGGATCCGCCCGAAAATGGCGTCGAATTCGTCTTCGCTCACTTTAAAGGCCAGATGGTGACTGCGGAAGTTCTTCGCGTTTGCAAAATCCAGCGTGAGGGCCTCATTGACCCGCACGGGAGCGAAATGGCCCCATGGCCCCTCATAGGAAAGCCCGAAGATCCGAGCAAACTGCTCTGCCGAGGCGACCTTGTCGTGGGCCGGAACGATGGTGTGATTGAGTTCTATCATGGCTTGCTTTGGTAGGCTGGTGTTGTGATTTTAAGTGATGTATCAACAACTCTCGTCTATACAAGAGTTAGGATAAAAAAATTAACTGCGTAGCTTATCCAAAAGCCGATTTAGCTCCTTGGCTTCAGCCTTGGTGAGATTGCGCATGGCATCGCTGCTCGTCCTCATGTGAGGTGCTACCTCTTCAAGAAAGTCCAACCCTTTCTGAGTAAGCACGATATCGACCTTGCGCCGGTTGGTTTCGCAGAGGCACCGCTCCACCAACCCTTTCATTCTCAGCTTCTCGACCAGCCGCGTGGCATTCGACGACTTGCTGATCATGCGCTCGCTGATGAGTTGCAACGTCGAGGGATTGGGATACTGGCCCCGCAGGATTCGCAGCACGTTGTACTGCTCTTTGGAGATACCGAACGGCTTCAGTGTCGCATTGGCGGCGCTGGAAATCCGGTCGGCGGTAACTAAGATGTTCAGGATCGCCTTCAGAAAATCGTCGGTAAACTGCTCCTGCTTGATCTCTTGTTCGAGCTTCATAGGGCACGAAAGCCTATACCATTGTTGTATGGACAACAGTAATATACGATTTCCTTCTGGACGATGCAAGTTTTTAGGCAAATGCCCCGAAAGAGCGTCTATTGCACCGTTTTTGGACGTTATCCTTCCCGCTCACACCCAAAAGCCGCAATCAAAGCACAGGGCTCTTGGCAGCCTCTATTCCTTGTCAATGAACCGGGCTGGAATGGGATGTTCTGGCGCTTCCTGGCTCCATATCACCGAGGTGATCCAATACCGCGTGCCATCGAAGAAAAGCTGGAAGCTATTGATCCCACGCCCCTCCATCGTACCGTCTTCGGTGTGATAGGCGTAGGTGCTAAAAACATGCGTGACAGTCCCGTAGGAGATCACCTCACGCCCGATCTCGCGTTCGAAGAATCCACGCTCAACGCTGTACCCGTTGACGGCGCTGATGTGCTCTTCGTGGGTCATCGGCACGATGATAGCCTCTTTACCGCCGGGACGCCACTGGGTGTGGGCGAGCCGAGCCTCCGGATGGAAGAGCGAGCGGCTGCGGTCCCACGGCCTCTGCTGCCCGATGGGGCCAGATAGGACTTCATAAACCGCATTGATAATCGCATCGACGCTGCTTACATCGGCGGGATCGGCGGGCGGGCGCTCGGCGGCGCTCGGCCCACTCTCCTGCGCCATCGCAGCAAGCGGCAGGCTCATAAGAACGAAACAGACCAAGACAAAACGCAGAGACGGCGAAGAAAACATTGAAGCGTATCGCATGACGGAGAGGATGTTTGGCTTAAAAGGAGGCGATCCCAACATCGGACACAGGCTGTTTTTCGAGCCTTGTAGTCCCCTTCCCTACGCGACTTCGCCCAATGAGATGCAGTTTTTTTAACATCACTCGCGCATCAGGCGGCGATACTTGATGCGATGGGGCTGATCGGCTTCGATACCAAGGCGCTGGCGTCGGTTTTCTTCATAGTCGGTGTAGCCTCCTTCGAACCAGTAGACCTCGCTGTTGCTCTCGAAGGCGAGGATGTGCGTGGCAATGCGGTCGAGGAACCAGCGGTCGTGGGAGATCACCACGGCGCATCCGGCGAAGTTGACTAACGCCTCTTCGAGGGCGCGAAGGGTGTTTACGTCGAGGTCGTTGGTGGGCTCGTCGAGCAGCAACACGTTGGCTCCTTCCTTGAGCATCTTGGCGAGGTGAACACGGTTGCGCTCGCCGCCCGAGAGTTCGCTGACCTTCTTCTGCTGATCGCTTCCGGCAAAGTTAAAACGGCCCACATAGGCGCGGGAATGGATATCCCGGTTGCCGACCTTAAGCACGTCGTGCCCACCGGAGATCTCCTCCCAGACACTCTTCTCTGGATCGAGCGGGCGATCCTGGTTGACATAGCCGAGCGAGACGGTCTCGCCCAGGCGCAGCGTGCCCACATCGGGCTGCTCTTCGCCTGTGATGAGCCGAAAGAGCGTCGTCTTCCCGGCTCCGTTGGGACCAACGATCCCGATAATGCCCCCGGGCGGTAATGAGAAATTCAGGTCGTCGAACAAGAGCCGGTCGCCATAGGCCTTGGCAACGCCGTGCGACTCGATGACGAGGTTGCCCAGACGCGGGCCAGGCGGAATGGGAATCTCCCGCTGTTCGTCGCGTTCTTCCTGCTGATCTGCCACCATCTGCTCATAGGCGGTGATGCGGGCCTTATTCTTCGCCCGGCGGCCTTTGGGCGACGTACGCACCCAGGCCAGTTCGCGCTCTAGCGCCTTCTGCCGCTTCGACGCTTGCTTCTCTTCGACGGCCAGCCGCTGCTGCTTCTGCTCCAGCCACGAGGTATAGTTCCCCTCAAACGGCAAGCCATGGCCCCGGTCGAGTTCGAGGATCCAGCCAGCCACGTTGTCGAGGAAGTAGCGGTCGTGGGTGACGGCGATGACGGTGCCAGTGTAGCGCGCCAGATGCTGCTCTAGCCAGGCTACGCTCTCGGCGTCGAGGTGGTTGGTGGGTTCGTCGAGCAGCAGCACATCGGGCTCTTGCAAGAGCAGCCGACACAGCGCTACGCGGCGGCGCTCTCCGCCCGAGAGCACATCTACTACGGTCTCGCCTGGCGGGCAGCGGAGCGCATCCATGGCCATCTCCAGCTTACTGTCGATGTCCCAGGCGTCAAGCTGGTCGATGCGTTCCTGGAGCTTGGCCTGCTGCTCCATCAGCGCCTCATAGTCGGCATCGGGTTCGGCAAACTGCGCGCTGACGGCCTCGTAGTCTCGCAGCAGCGCCACGGCTTCGTGCGCGCCCTCCTCCACGATGTCCTTGACGGTCTTGCCCGGCTCCAGCACAGGCTCCTGCGACAGATAGCCGAAGGTGATGCCTTTCTGCGCCGTGATCTCTCCGAGATAGTCTGTATCGATTCCGGCGATGATGCGCAGCAGCGTGCTCTTGCCCGCCCCGTTGAGGCCCAGCACGCCGATCTTCGCCCCGTAGAAGAAGGACAGATAGATGTCGCGCAAGACCTGTTTGTTGGTAGACTGATAGCGCTTGCCTACGCCTACCATCGAGAAGATGATTTTTTGATCGCTCAACAGAAGACTCGAATGGGTGATCGAAGAATGGGGATGTGCTGCGCTCCTTAAAAGAGTTAGCCGACTTAATGTTTTGAGCCGGGCTCGTAGTACAAACCTCTTCGTTCACCCCATCGGAACAGGCGACCTTAGCGCTATGGTTGCTCCTCTAGGCTTGTAATTATAAAGCCGTCTTGTTTACGCTTGAACTGGCAACCAGACAGGGCGCAGATATCAACCAGAGCATCTTCTGCGCTGCCGAGCCGAGGCTGGATCCACGTCAGCGTATCACCCGCTGTGAAAGAGGGACTCACCTCGATATCGATGCCATACTTCCGCTCTAATTCTGCAAGTAGCGCCGAGAGTGGCTGGTCGATAAAGGCAAAGCCATCATCGAGCCATAGTAACCCCACCGCCTCATCGAAGGGCTCCGGATTCGTCGGCGCAGACGCAGTGTCCACAAGGCGACTTGCCTGCCCAGGAGCCAGCGTAACGCTCCGCCCCTGGGCATTCCGAGCGGTAAGCTGCACGCGGCCTGTTCTCAGCAGCACGGTGGTGGTGGGCGCTTCATCATCGGGCCAGGCTCGGACGTTAAAGGTCGTGCCGAGCACCTGGACTTCGGCGTTGAAGGTCTTTACGACAAACGGGCGCGCCGCTTTAGTAACCGTGAAATAGGCCTCGCCCTCCAAGGTCACGGCTCGGGTAGCGCGCCACGGCGTACGGTAATACTGAAGCGTCGCCCCGCTATTGAGCACAACGCTTGACCCATCAGCCAGCGTGATGGTGGACGTCGTCCCTGCCGGAGCTTGCACCGTCGCAGGGATAAACTGAAACCATAGGAACGCACCACAACAAACCGCCACAGCCGCGATCACTGCCGACGGCCACAGCATCGCATGAGAGCGGCGCACCGGCTTGCGGTCTATGGCCTTGGGCTTAGAGGCAGAGGCGTCGAGGGCTACCCTGAAGGCCTCCCCGGCGCGATCCACCGCTTCTGGTGCTACGTCGGGGGCTTGGGCGTACCGTGTTAAGTGCCAGGTCTGCTCCAACTCCCGCCGTTCTGCGGGAGCCTGGGTCTGGAGCAAGGCGTGCAACTCCTCAGGCGTGGCGTCCCCATACGAAGGCGAGGCAGCATCATGTGGTTTCATGGCTGTAGCAGTTGTGGATCAAGGGCGTTGAGTTTGTTGCGCAAATATTTTAGAGCGAGCAAGATGTGGTTCTCGACGGTCTTCGTCGTTACCCCCATAATGCTGGCGATTTCCTCGTAGCGGAGCCCATGAAAGCGGCTTAACTCAAAGGCTTCGCGCCGTCGGCTGGGGAGTTCTTTGATCCAGACCCTGATCTTCTCGCCAAGCAAGGCCGAACCGGCGAGGGCTTCAGGGTCGGGCGCAGATAAGGGTTGCTTCATCGCATGCAGAAGGTTTTGGTGCAGTTGGGTGTCTCGCTTGTGGTTAAAGACCAGATTGCGCACAGCCTTGTAGAGCAGGGCTCGTACTGATCGGCCTGGGTCAACGATGGCTTTTCGTTTCCACAGACGCAGAAAGGCTTCTTGGACGGCATCTTGGGCCTTCACCGTGTCGCCCAGCAAGCTCTCTGCATAGCGTAGCAGTTCTGGATAATGCGCCGTGTACAGCTCGACGAATCCGCCCTCGTCAAGCGTACTCAGCGGGCTAGCCGTTTTTTTTCGATCCGACGTCACGAGC
>WUAR02302209.1:0-15482 GCA_015164055.2 Chrysaora achlyos
CTTTTCTTCTAAGTACATATCTCGCTCTACTTTAATGTATTGAGCACTTTTTTCGGTTAATCGAAATACAGACTTCGCGATTACTAATATTATGCACATAGCTAGTAAATTCTTCAGAGTAAAGTAATGTTAAATAACAACTTAAATTTTTAAATTTTGAAATTATGTGTGGACTTTGTGATATGCTGGTGCTGTTGTGACGTAATGATGATGTGATGATGATGTAATGACATAAGTTCCTACTCATATCTTGAGATAATTGATAATCTTTCGTTTCCCTGGGGCACCACCGAAATGTCACAAAAGATTATGGGACGTATTCCAGTGTCCAGAAACGTTTTTTCCTAATATGCCGTATCTTGTTTTCAATAATACTACTTTTGCATATTATAGTCTACGTTGTATTTTGTTTATACTTTTTGTTTAATCACTCTTTCTTCCTTCTCTAGGGATCTGTCAGTAAAGTGCCAGTCAATGAGGGACTCTCGGTAAAAATCTATCCGTTTTATCGATTCTAATTTATTTTACAATGGGATCATGTGTAAAGGATAGTAGACTAGAGAAGTATGGAATGAAAGAGGTGAAATCAGTTTACATTCTCTTGAACTCATTTGTGGACCAACTGATACTGAGAACCAAAGTTAGAAGAGAGAAATGCTATCAAAATACTTACTGATAGGTTGCAAAAAAATTTAAATAGATATAAAAGTAAGATAAACCTCATTTCTGCTTCTAGTGAATGGATCACTGCTATCGTGAAAACAATGGCCAGCACGGGAGCTGACTGGGTGAAAGAGCATCACAATGAATCGTTTGCACCAATCAGAAGAGACAGCCAGGTTCAATGGTAGGTTGACCGTAATTTTTGTCGTCTTTGCGTAGAATCTTATTGTATCGCTCAGGTTGTCATTGCATCTCGGTCGTTAAACCATGACCTGCAAACCAGTGAACACGAGCCTAGCCTTCTCTGCTAGCATTGATTTTGCAATGTCATTCATTAGAATGTTTGTACGAACCGTAGAAAATTAGGATGGTGGTCTTTCTGTTTTTATCATTATTATTTGTATTTTGAGGCCATTAAATAAGTAAGTTGGTTGACCACAGTCGGAGGCGATCCGAAGGCTCCTGTTTCATCCAATGCTACCCTTGTAGGTCGGCTAGAGAATAACCTACCCTTAATCTTACTCCTTATGCTGAGTGCTTAGCCGAGAGTACCATTTTTACAGTCTTTGGTATGACTCGGCCGGGCATTGAACCTGCGATCCGCTGAACCGTAGACGAGGCCAAGGCACGATCATCGAAGTCATTGCTCTTGGCCGTGGTGGGCACTTTTGTATATAATATTGTGGGAGGTGGGGGGGGGGGGTACTTTTAAATTGAGATGCATTATTTCCCGTTGTTTCCAGCACAAAATTCATAGTTACTTCCGTAACTAACCCCCTTTTAATCAACCACTGAGCCCAGTCGACCCATAGTCGTTCCCTCTTAAAACCATTCACCAGATTCATTTTACGTCATTATTACACTTTGAATAGGTTTGTGGATGCAGCAGATTACTTATCACTAGTGGCAGATGCAATAGAGAGAGCCGAGGAGGAAATCTTTATTACCGACTGGTGGTGAGTTCCGCGACTTATACTATTAGAACATTTTTATAGCGCCATTTATCTACAATGAAAATATATTCATAGGCGCCTTAACAAAATGTAGTATATAATGTAAGGGGGTTACAAATTAGGTATAAAATAATATGCACTTACAAGTATCCCTCAAATGCCATTTTGAACAAATGAGTTTTCAATCTTGACTTAAACTATAAAAGGTTATTGGTCATCTTGAGGAACAAGGTATGGGGATAAATGTTATTGAAATGTTATTTGTTTAATGGGGAGTGATTTCCGTGATCTTGGTCCAGCAATGCTCTTGGTATTACATGGCGATTTCTGGTTTTTGCTTCAACTAATGCTACTTTTTGCTCATCAATATGGAAATGCCGATGTGATTGGAGGTCCGATATAGTGAATGGGATAGAATATTATTATTGCATTATTATTGAATTGTATTGAATTCTATTATTGAATTATTATTACTAGTGGGTATGTCGTTTTTCGGTCTTCTGTGCAAGGGGTGGGTAACCAAGTAATCTTAGTAGATTAGTTCCTGTGTCGGTTTTGGTCTTCTTTTAACTTGTACCTGAGTAATATGATTATCATTATTAAATTAATTTCTAACGCGCTCGATGCCGCCACCCCAACTCTTTGGTATTACGACGATTTCTGGTCTTTGCTTCAATAAGTGCTATTTTTTTACTATTTTATTTCATGAAGAAACCGCTCAAACTTTCTAAACGTGATGAAAAAAACTCTCTTCCGTCAGTTCATCTTTTCTGAAGCACGACTGGTGCACAGATGGAAATGCCGATGTGATTGGAGGTCCAACATAGTGAATGGGCAGGAAAAAAGGCTTAAAATTGAACAAGCTTCCGTTACACGTTGCAATGCTTCCTGCAACTTGCAGTTATTCGGACCACACAACGTTAAGGTGGTCTAGGCTAGAGGAGATTCTTATGAGAAGCGCGCCAATTGGTTGCACCCTGCTTGCGTCGCATTTAATTTCCAATGCAAGTTCGATTTCCAATCTTACACGCTGCAATATCGAAAAAAACCGGCCAATCTTCGCGAAACGTTGAACTGTATACTATTTATGTGCAATCGTCGAAGATCAAAAAACTGCGACAAAACGTAAGCAGCACTGGGGTATTTGGCTATTTGGCAGAATTGACTATTTAAAACGAGGCATCGCCTGATAAGCATGACTTAGATATGGCAGTAGGCGCAACAGAGCTGAAATTGCATACGCATATAGCTACTAAAAGCCGTAAGCAATATTACTACATTACATCACCTGATATCTATATTTTGGGAGAAATATAGTTATATTTACCTCACCCTACCATTTTTGCTCGGAATATTTGGTCTCCAAAAACATATGCAATGCTCTGTCGCATTTGCACATGCTTAAGCTCCTGAGGAAATATTTATTCCGTATCAGCACATATCTTAAAGTCTTAAGAAGCTTTTATCTTCGAGCATGAGCGTTAATCTAATAATTTGGTGACCAAAACATGGGAATTAAGAGAATACATGGTGAAATACATAAATTACATAAACAAACCTCAGATCTGGCTATAGCAATATTTTGACTCTCCTAAGATGAAAACTGAATGCAATTTTTTTCCAGGTTGAGTCCAGAACTTCACTTAAAACGACCGGTAAGCGACTTATCAAGATGGCGGCTGGACGAGCTGCTGAAGAAAAGAGCGCGAGATGGCGTCAAGGTCTACGTCATCATGTACAAAGAGATAGAACTGACATTGGCCATCAACAGTTACTACAGCAAGCAGCATCTTCATTCCTTACACGACAGCAATATCAAAGTTTGTTTTATTTTCTTCTTATTAGCTTTCTTTCTTTCTTGGCACTTCACCTGTGTTGCTTTTGTATGCAATTTCAGCGGCCATTTGGCAATTCAATAAAATAGTAATAAAAGTACACTCCGCCGTGATATCCATCGGGTCCTTGTAATAGCAGTAGTTGACAATTTCGAATATTTATACTGGAAGCTGTTATCAATGTGTGTCCAGTGAAAATCAAAGAAAGTAACCTAATTGAGACCTAACCAAAAATAAGCAGTAATGAAAGTGTACTTAATAAGTTTCGCAGTAAACTAAAATGTTTCTTTAAAAAAGAGTAAAGTCCTTTGTTGGCATTTCACGAGCGTCCAATGGAAGCATATTGTGCTCCTTTGCATCAGTTAATGAAAAACGTTTTCTGGCATACTATGTTTTTATCTTTGAAAGACGTATTATTTTTCAATTGTTTCTTTCTTTGGTGGTGGATAGAGGAATAAATCTTCAGATATAAAGGCTAGCTGTAAATATACTGAATAAGCAGCCCCGGTTAACTCGCCCCTTGCTAGAGCATTAGCAACAGGGTGCCTGATAAGGCGATCAAATCCAATAGACATATTATATTTTATCATTAATACTGCATGGCGGGTGTATGATTTCAATCGCTCCATGTTCAAAGTCTCTTTTCTAGGTAGCAGAATACTGCGCTTATAATAATAGGAGTTGATACCACTAATATATCCATCCACTGGTAGCATTTGTTAGACTGTAGTACTCAAGGGAAGTAAACAGGACAAAGAATGTAATCGCGTGGCTACCTACCCTTACATTAGTAGCTTGTCCCTCCAGCCACTGAGCAGCAACGGGCCGCAGTTTTTCTTCACTGCAAACGATCGAGCTGTACTCTGAGCTTGATGCCAGTTGTTGCCTCCAGTCCTCAAGTCTGTTGTCAGTGTCGATCTCCAAGTTTTCTTAAATCGAACTCTTGCTCTTTTGCCATCCACGTTAGTAAACCTCTGGGTTTTGTTACAACTGAGGTCACAAATCTCAAGCTAAAGTACACGATGTTGGGAGGATATTATAATACATGATGAAATCTAGAATACTCGAAAACACGATTTTCATACTACTCTCTTAATGCGTCGAATGGAATCTAATGGATTGCCATAGGCCGATGAAAAATTACCAACATTTCTCTGTAAGAACAGGATTAACTGCAGGAAATTTACGTACTTTGGCAATTTGAAAAAATTAAATTTTCTTTATTTTTCAGCAATTTGGTAATATTGTTAGTGGGTCTACCATTCATAAAAACTATCATTATGAAAATGGAATCATTTTAAGTGCTCTTTTTGTCTCTCAGGTGTTGCGTCATCCTGACCATTTACCTGGCTCAGGAACATTTCTTTGGGCACATCACGAGAAAATCGTTTGTATTGATCAAAAAATCGCATTTCTTGGAGGTAAGAAGTGCAAAAAAATCTCGAAAAAAGCTTAGTCTAATATTTCTGAGTTTTTAAAAAATAAAATTGAGTAGACAAAATTATTGCTCCAGGAGAGTTGGACAGAAATAACTGGATGAAAAAATGATTGTTTTTGACAGAACGAAGAAAAAATATACCAATACCAAGCCAATACCAAGGAAAATTAATCCTGTCGTTTCTTGCTTAAAAAGACAATCATTAAGCTAAAAGCAAAATAGCTGATAACGATACAGTCAAGTGATACTTGTCGTCGATCTGTCTACAACATTTCAAAATTTTAAATCTATTTGCAATATCATTAAGAATGCCATGACCATACAGACGTCTGCCCTGGCCTATAACATCTGGATATTCATTGGAGGCCAATCCCTGAAAATCGTTACCGCGGTTTACGTATTGGTGTGTTTAGCAGCAAGAATTCATAACTATATTGTATCAAGCTTACTTTTGATTTATTTCCATACTCTGCTTATAGATAGAAAGAGATGAAAGTTCTTAGTTTCTTTAATATTTCAGGTGTAGATCTTTGCTATGGTCGATGGGATAACAGAAAACACAAGCTTACTGATTTTGGATCAGCTCATCCATACCTCACCAAAACTGTAAGTGAACAACATCGTTTTTGTGCTTGTAAACTAGCTACGAAAGCTATTGCTATTATGCGGCTGTAGAGGCAAGGTTGTGGGAACGCAGAAGTACGGAATGTATACGGCCAAACCTCAATTATGGCCATTTGGACGTAGGCCCATCAAAGCCTTTGCTTATGGATACAGATTGGCAACGGTCTTTATCCTCAGAATTCAAATCAATACCTGGCAAGAGTTCTTAAAAAAAATGGAGCATTAGTTTTTCTTGAAGTGTAGTTTGATTCACCAATTCGTGACATGTTGTAAGTGTCGGTTCCAACGCTGTTTTACTGTAGTCGGTATACAACAACCAGATCTGCAAATTTGCATGACCACAGCTCCAAGAATGCAAAGTGCGTTCATATCGGTGAAGTAATTAGGAAAGATGTTTATCTGGTAAATCGCTTGACGTGTCTATGAAACAGTATACTTGAAAGACTTAATAGAGTTTAGACACAGCTAGGTTCGTGACCAAAAGCTCAAATTGATCACAAACTAGGACATCGCAGTCCTAAAGAGGCGCATGGTGTAACAACATGTTCTTCAGTTTGGGCCACTTATTTAACTCGACCCTCAAACGTTTTGTAAAGGTCTGCTCGTTGCCTTCTTCACTCAGTTTTAAAGTTCTCTCAGCAACACAACTTTGAAAGAACTCGGTTAAAATTAACGGAATCTCTATTCTGATTTAAAATTAATCTCGACCTGATAGAGCTGTCGATCGGGCGTTCAAGAAAAATTCGTGAAACATTAATTCTTCCTCTTTCAGCATAAATGCAAAATTTGAAACAGAAATGGTCAATGAGGTACCAGTGTGTAATTGTAATTTGAGAATTGCGTGTTGCCTTTTCTGTGAATTTGCGTGGTTTTACGTTTACACTATAATGGTACGAATGAAACGTATCACAGAATGCAGTGGCGGTATCATCATAAAAACGGAGTGAGATCTAGGCAATATGATTCAATCACCGTAAAAGCTCTAGTTTTTACCCCCCAACCTTTGTTACAGCTTTATTTTACCCCTCTTCCTAAGAAGCCCTCCTTTTTTTAGCTTCCCAAAGTCAAAACTTTCCCTCTCCATCAACCTCCTCCATAAATGTATTTAGCAGTAAATACTTCAGCTGTTTATTATTGTTTTAGCTTTAAAGGGGAAATATTCAGAAAGACACTTTTGTAGCTTTCAACTGACCGACTGCATACTGCTCTTCTCTCCGCTAAGCCCTCTTTCTTTAAGCCCCTCCATAATAAGTCTTTGGAAAAGAGCTAGGCCCGAAACATCAGTTATTATCTTTATTCATGGTACTGGAATTTTTTCTCGTATTTACTACTTATCCGTAAGTATCGCACGCCACTGCATTTTTTTACATTTTCATCTAATACGGGGCCAGAAACAGCCGTGATAAACCCAAATGCTGCAGACTGACTGTCATAATTTCCTTCCGATTGAGTGTAGAGTACCATCGTCCCTGACCTGGCCACCCAACATTTAGGCCCTATCGGTCGGTTCGTTTACAAATGCTGTAGCATTTTTTGTCGAAAACCCCGCGAAAATGATTTGCTGACGCCATCAGCTTCTGTAACAAAATAGATCACTAAATAAATGAAAATCTTTCTAAGTATAATTGCACTATTTGTTATTGAGTGTTAATATATATCAACCAACAACTGAAGCCAACATAACCGCCCGTTTGTTGCCAATAGGCTTCTTCGTGGAATTTTCTTTTCTTGGATCCATGTTTTTCTTTTTCGTGGAGTTCTACCTTTATTCACTTTAAATTTTTGAAGTGGCAGGTGGTGCGATAACTGTTTGATTAGGCCATTCCAACCACTAAATGTTTAAATTTCATTATCTGAGTAAGTAGGAGTCCTATTAAAAAATATTGCAAAATTAACTTGTTGAGAGTCAAGGGTAAAATTACGGTAAGAGCAATTTTTATATTTATTTCTTCGGAGAAGAATACAAGCAATTACGGTACTCTTGGCCAGGTCAGGGGCGACGGTACTCTAAGCGGCGTTTGATATCTCCCGCTATGCTTTGTTCATGTGAGCGGAGCGCATAGAATAATACCGATTTGTAGCAAATGGCAACCGAGCAATAGCTAAGATCTTTGTATTTGTTTGTAGGAGAGTACAATTGCAAACATATCAAAAATGTTTGTTGACACTGGAGCTCTGTCCAATTTGCCAGCAGTAGATGCAGCAGTGAACGAATCATTAGCGCTCGATGACGAAGACTTGCAAGGTTCTGCCAAGTATTTTCTGGGCAAAGACTTCTGCAATCCATATTTCAAAGACGTTATGGAAATGGAGAAACCATTGGAAGATGCTATTGATAGACAAACACACCCAAGAATGCCTTGGCATGATATTGCTGCTGTGGTATACGGTGCAGCTGCCAGAGATGTTGGAAGGCATTTTATTCAACGGTGGAATTTCACAAAGGTACGTGAAGATGTGATAATCATGATAATGTATATGTGATAATCATGCCTATTTATAAGCCAATGTGGCGATTCGCTGTTTTATAGCTATTTGGGAGATTTGTATTCAGGGAAAATCAAAATTCAAGTAGCTGCAATGTAGAAACCGCCGTTCTAGAGGCAATATTGCTAGATGTTGCAGTCTCCATGTTGTCCTTCCATACAATATGACGAAAAGTGATATCTCGGTATGTGCGGTAAGAAAGAGGGTTTCAAAGATCTCCTTCTAGAATAACAATCTGTTCCTTAACCGTTGGGTTGTAGGAGCACAGTTGATAATGCCAAGATAAAACATAAATGCAGTCAAATTTATTGTTCATAAACATCTATAGAAACTCGCTATAGCTTCTTCCGTAATCTATTTCTCTTGGGTAATCAGCATGAAAATAGGAAAGATTAAAAGAGCACTGCCATTTTTCATTGCAAGACCACCAAACTGCTTGTCAACACCACAGTGATGCCTCATTTTGACTACTGAATTTACTCACATCAATTTGAAGCATAGTCGTCAGCTAGCAACATTAGCTTGAAGAGACTTGAGCGTCTCTATAACAAGACCACCAAACTCGCGTCCAAAGAAGATAGAGTAACACTGCAAGACCGCATTGATAACTTTGCAACATTGACTTTTGAAATACCCAACACCGTCGTATCTCAAATTAACATCGTGTGTGCATGAGAATAACACAAGATCACATAAACACGTAAGATATATGTTCAACGTATAAAAGCACATGGACCCCTTAGAAATTCAAAGCCAAAGCCTCACAAATAACCTTACTATGTAGTATTTTACAATTCAAGTCGTATTGTAAGAACTGATTTGGACATGTTGTTGCCTTGTATCAAGGATCTTACAAATGTTTTTTTGTGTAAATATTTTTCTTTCAACTTTTAAATTTAAGTTTTCAACTTTTCTTTCATAGTGGGCCCGTTGCAAAGAAGTGTTCTCTTTGTAGACAAATTATTACCGGCTACCAACTTTATATATTTCATATTATCATTATTATGATTATGATTATTATTGGATTTGGAAAATCATTCCCCAGCTGAATTTACTTCGAATACTATGGGTTCTCGATTCCCTGCTGTAAAGCACTCGGCATGTGCGGTAGGAAATAGGGTTTCGAGGTTCTCCTTCTAGAATAAATGTGACACCCTTCTATGGAAGAGTAGCCTTTTGAACAATTCTGACTGTGTTCCACCAATTGCGGCATGCTACTTTCATGTACAATTGAAGCGATTATAACCGTAAAAAATCTGGATCCTTTTCTCCCTTGTATGCATTTTTATCGATTATTTAACAATTGATGTTTTTCCTTCCAGTTAGAAAAAGTGAAAGAATTCGAGGCCTATCCTCTGCTTGTTCCAAGAACATACCATCCAGTTCCAGAAGTCATCCCACTTGACATCCCAAAAACTGTCACGGCTGATTGTCAGGTGTGTAGATGCATGATCTTTTTAGAGCCAAATTGCATGATCAGGTTTATGCCATTATGTAGTGTGCTGGTGAGTTCGTGGCTTGCCCAAGGCGTGGAGGTCTTGCAGTAGCCGCTCAAAAATGCTTCTATACTGGAGTCCCAATGGAGCATAATCCTGGATTAGTATCTCTAATGTTACAGCAATAGGAAGGGCATGTAGGCCCTTGGCTAATGGGATAGGACAGATGTTGAGTCGGTTTTGATTGGGCAACAAAGTCTTTCAAGGCCTGTCTAGCCGTGGATATTATCCTGGTAACTTGATTTGCAATCTGAATGGCTTTCCTGAGAGACTGACTATAACTGAATTGCCTAGATGGATGCTGCAATGGAACACCCAACGCTACGTCAATAGACATACGGCCAGGGAGTCCAGATACCATATCATATGGAGCAGTGCCTGTTGAATCAATACACAGTAGCACACAGGAGCTTCCTCAGTCCTGCTCGCTTTGTAAGCCCATCGTAAAATAAAGTTAAAAACTTTGCAGGGTTGCTGTACTCTTTAAGCTATACTCCTTTTTGGGCTTGATAAATGCTAATTCTCAAACTCCCTACTTATCTTTTGTCTGTCCAAATGAAAAGTCACTTACTTAAATTTGTTCTAATAATCTAGCTTTAATACACAATACTAATAAAAATTGGCAGCACCAGTGAACACTTTGGCTAAGGATAGGTCGATGATAATGATTTATTCCAGTTAAAAACTCTTGACTTCATTTGTCTAAATTTTTCAAATCGCCTAAATCCAGGAAAAAAATCTTTATAAATGTATTCATATTGGTCAGTTATGATCGTTCCTTTTGTAGATTATTCGGTCGGTTGGAGAATGGTCTGCTGGTGTTGAAGTGGAAGATTCTATCCACAAGGCCTACATAACGAGCATTAAAAATTCAAAGCACTTCATCTACATAGAGGTACTCTTTTATTTGGTTATTATTCTCTGTCTGGCAAGAAATGGGATGAGTTCCAGCTCCTGTTGGAAAGATTTAGGGTCAATTTTAATCATATTTGTGCAACGTAGTTATTATTCGTTATGCAACAGACTATGATCCATTCTCGCCCTTTTTGTTTCAGAGAACTTTTATCTTCTCGATACTCCATTTTTCAATACCAAAACAAATAAGAATTGGAAATATGTTGTTGTATTTTGATATTTATTCAAGGTGATGGAAATTCGTCTTAAGTTTGAAAACGTTTTAATGTCGCAAACTGCACGAGTCGTGGAAATTTCCTTAAGATCTATTAAGGGGGATCTTTTTAAAGTACATGCTCCTATTTCTGTTAACAGTCAACAGAGCTGTATACCAAGATGGCAATACTTAGGCACAAATGTTATTTAGTGGTTTGTTTATGTTTAGGGAGTTTTTAAATCAGCCAATTCGAACTTCTAAAAAAC
Source organism: Chrysaora achlyos (assembly GCA_015164055.2). Taxonomy (NCBI): domain Eukaryota; kingdom Metazoa; phylum Cnidaria; class Scyphozoa; order Semaeostomeae; family Pelagiidae; genus Chrysaora; species Chrysaora achlyos. Next base: position 10,874 of record WUAR02302209.1, read on the forward strand.
GACATCTGGTTTAAGATTATATCTAGCTTTTTTTATTTCATTTCCTTATCTTTTTAGGATCTTCCTCCTTAGTTCTTCTTTTATTTCATTAAAAGTTTTATCTCCCATTTGTTACAGAATCAGTTCTTTATAACGTCACTGAAATCTGAGTTTGTCTACAACAAGATTGGGGATGCATTGGTGGACAGGATTTCAGAGGCGCACCAGTAAGCAAGCCTTTAAATCAACTCTTCGTACTGTTCTAGACTTATTACATGGATGTTAGTCCACACTCTAGCGAGACTGTGACCAAACTAAAATTGTTCAAACTGGGACATGTAAGCAAATAGTGAGAAAACCAGTTTCTTTGCCCAAAGTGTTTGGGGTTTAGTTAGTCAGTTATTTTGAGCTGTGGTTGTGAGTGTTTTAGGTTTGCCCTAAGTGTTTTAGGTTTAGCTAGCTAGTTAGTTATTTCGAGCTCACTCGAACGTTTGGGGTGCCAATCAGATTGCAGGGTAAATGCGCCTATGTGAACCGTCAAATCCTGAATTTTATTCGTCTCTTAATTAGAGCTTCTGCCCTAGCAAACTTTAGGCCATAGGATTCCAAAATTAGCAAACTCGTCTATTTAGCATTAGGTGCGGCATGAGCCGTGGACAGACAATCTCAGCTACTATCAAAAATAAGCAGAGGGGCTTGGTGGATCGCTCAATATCTTAGCCACGCCCATCATCGAAGGATGCTGCTTTGAGTATTCTATTTACAGAAGAATACGATATGCATGATGCAGAATAATTTAAACATGGTTCAGACCATAGAAATACTAGGACCTAATATTTCTATGGTTCAGACAAGCCTGATTAACTCATATTTTGGACGTCTGCAGATTAGGGCTGGGTTTAGAGATTTCTATACGGAGCGGCAATTCGCTGTAAAGCTAAATGTATCTTTAAAGAATGACAAACAAAATTAGGTATTTTCACTTCATCACTACATATCAATGAAATGCTATGATACACAGCTTCACAAGAACAATGTTTAATGGTGAGGACATGGCTTTCCATCACACTTGAGACGAAGGCACTGCTAATGGTTAGCTTTCTTTGGTTTCATAAAATGAAAAATATGCTTGAAATACCCCATTTTACTCTTCCAGAAGCAGCCTGATTCATTGATTTTCAGTAAATGTAAATATAAATTCATCTACTGTACTATAGGAGTACGTGTACACTGCACTGAAACAAGGTTCGTAGATTTGCCGTTTAACCCCACGCTTTTAACTTGGTAAAACTCATAGCACAGCCGGCCTATTAAATATGTCTAGCAATCAATTACGTCAGAAGGAAAAGGTATTTTGAATCGGTTTTCCTACGATTGCTATGAAAAATAGAGAGAGTAATAGCGTGGCCAATACAAGATGGGGCTGCAATCATCACCATGCTAAGAAAGGAATGTAGGCGACATTCTTAGAAAGATTAAACCAGGATGGCTAATATCGCTACCAATAGCGAACTAGAGGAACATGGAATCATGGGGACATGGACTGTAGGAATACAAATTTCAATAGCTGCTTATTCATTTAAACATAAATAGAGGTTTATTTAAAACAGAAATAGCTCTGTAAATATTTGCTATCAATATTAGCACTGTTAGCCGCCCTGAGGTGCTGTCATGTTCTTATCTATATTAATTTTCTTTTGATTATCTGACTTTCAATTTTGTAGAAGTGGAGAGAAATTTCGTGTCGTAGTGGTGATGCCTCTATTACCCTCTTTTCCTGGTAAGCTGTTTTTGAAATTATATTGTTATGTGTTAATAATAGTACTGAGTTATGTCTTGAATAGGCCGTTCAACTAAGTCCTTGAAACCTTTATTTATTCTTCAGGTGAAATTGGGCAGCCCAGTGGCTCTGCCAAGTTAGTCGTTCAACACTGGAACTACAGATCTATTTGCAGAAGTTCGGAATCAATTTTGGACCTTCTCAAGGCCAGAGGAGGTATTTGCAAAGCAAATTTAATATCTTACTATCGCCCCCTTTCGCCAAATATGAACAACTGAAATACGACCTTACGACCAGGTCTCTGGGCAGTTTTCAAATAGTTTGCCATCAAACTGTGAGACAGATTCATGAAAGGATGGCTAAGTTTAATGAAAGCCTGCTTTTCCTGGAGGCAACCAAGCAAGATGTTTTTACAATCCTTGCTTTTTAGGATGTTTGTATTATCTTTGTATTATCTTTTAGGATGTTTGTATTATCTATGATTGATTTCAATGCAGTGCCTCGTTTAGCGTAGTATCAGAGTTCTCAATTTTATATCCCTTTTTGTAAGCTTATTGTGTTGACTACTCAAATAGGCTTATTGTTCCCCTTAAGGCCAGTTTACACGATGCAATTTTTCCCTGCGTCTGACTCATGAGTCCAAATCGCATGAGTTTTGGACTCATGAGTCAAACCGTTTAGACGATGCGTCTTGGACTCATGAGTCAAAAATGCATGGTATTGACAGTTTCACCCTCGTGATTATGGAGCGAGTCGCAATTGCAAATCATGACACGAAATAGGGCACTACGTACAAAAAAACTGCTGCAGTTTGTCTTTTAGTAGGAATTGTAAAATTACATAAAAATTTGCAAAAAAAAGAAAAAGACGTTGGGTCAGGGAGTGGATTGCGCGGCGTCAGACGCAGGGACGCAGGGAAAAATTGCATCGTGTAAACTGGCCTTTAGCCTTGTAAACAATGAATTGTCCCCTAGTCATGGTCTCTTTGAAGAGGCCTTCTGAAATCGGTTTTAATGTATCTGGTTTTTATGCAGGTTGCTTTTTTTGTAATGAGACTGTAAAAGATAAGCTCCTTACTGTTTGCGACATTTGTTTTAGTCGAGGATCCATCAAAATATATCAGCTTTTATGGTTTGCGAAATTTCGCAGATCTTGGACCCGACAAGTTGGTAAGATTCAAAATTCTTCCAAAACAGCACCTTACATCTTGTTATCGCTTATTAGTATATTATAAGATTATATTGAACGTGACATCGTGTCACAAGACGTTTCGACGAAATACATTGTAATTTGTTATTATTAAATGTTGTTTTCATTCAGGTTACAGAAATAGTTTATGTGCACAGCAAAATGATGATTGTTGATGATAGGACTGTCATTATGGGTTCAGGTACAGGTTTATTTTTAAAATTATAAATCTCTCATTAAGGGTCAACATCACAAGCAGTTAAGAGGGGGAGGGGGGGTTGGGGTCTTTTAATGCCTTATTTTTTCATTCCAAATTTTTATTTAACATATTTTTACAGTATTCTTTAATTCTATTTGTATGCAGTTTAGAGTTACATTTATGCAGTATTATTGAATTCAGATCTATATAGAAAAAAAAAGAATAAGAAAAAAAAATCAATGTTTTGTGTCTTGTAGATCAGATCAATATACCCTGGTTTACAAATAGCTCTGTCAAAGCAGAAGCTAAAGGACCTAATGTCAAACTCTATTTCTTAAAATTAATAATCTTATTGAAAACGAGCGAATTAAACAAGGATACGAGGAAGTTCAATAAGGATTAGAGGAAACCAAATAGGGATACGAGGAAGTTAAGCAAGGATAGAAAAGGAAAAAAGGGAGATTTTAAATAAAACGCTTATTTTAGCCATTTTAGCTGAATGATTTAAACCGATCAAACGAAGATCCAATCTTGGCTTCAATACTAAGCTTATTCCAAAGTTTTGCTCCCTAATCGTTGTCCTTTGTTAACTTAAACACCAAGTCCTACCTAATTTTTTTCAAATTTCTCTAAACTTTGTTTCAATAAGCTTAAGAAAATTAACATCACCAAATATCAATTTTCGTCTTTTAATAATGGTTGAATAAATGCTAGTCGTATTGTTAAGGATAGGCTTCAATGTCTCTATAGTCCCTTGTATATGAAACAACCGGGCTGAACGCCCAATGTTAGGTTCAATGAAGATAAGTAGGTTGGGCATTTCTGAGCGTTGGAAGGATCGCAAAGTGTAAACAAGAAAAGAGGAGGGTTCCTTAGGAAGATGGTTAACAAGAATGCTCCTCCACAAGCTTATCTCTTAAGTGTGTTGTTAAGCCCAGTTTTGGTGGAGAATTTATTTATTGTCGATATACAGATTCGCGAGGATGTGCAGATTCCTTATCCAAACTGCTGATGATTTAAATGATATTCGCTTTTCCCTAGCCAATATCAATGACAGAAGTATGCTTGGGAACAGAGATTCAGAAATAGCCATCATAGTACATGACACGCAAATGGTGAGGACTGATTTATCTACTATTTATATTATAAAGTTCATTATGAATTTATTATTAGCCATATTTACGATGACTTAGGTGATTTTCGGCATGCGCATGGTAGTCCTCGAATTGCTCATATCAGGAAGACTGTTTTAAGTTTCTGGTTTATTTGCTTTCTATGTGCTATAAGTTATTATTTTATTATTCATAAGTATGGATATGTTTTTCTTATGGGGTAATCTAGGAGAAGGATATCGAGGAAAATGTTGCAATGTTGCAACCAAAATTTCGATTTGAAGAACCTTATTTAAGGCAGAGGAGGCACATCCCTGCCTCTGCTTCCACTCCAGTGTCCCTGGCAATGCA
>WUAR02303320.1:0-11662 GCA_015164055.2 Chrysaora achlyos
CTTTTTCGCAAGTACTACGTACTACCTACCGTACCAGCATTCTTCGTACATTTCGACAGCGTCGCTATTTTTTCTTTATTGTCAGGCCTATTCTGCTTTTCCCACTACATACTATCCACTGTTTGGCTGTTGTCACTGTAACAGTCAGCGTGGGAATTTCTTACTTTCCTTCTTTGTTTCTCGAATTTCTTATTTTTATCCCTTTTAAGGTAAGTTCTTACAGCTTTTGTGTCATCTCTTCCAACTACTGCTTCTTAAATGACATTTTGTAAATTTTCATACACTCATTCTGTCTACTGTAGCTCATAACAGAAGTGATTCCTTTTTCTTGAGTATCTAGAAATCGTAATCTGGCATTTCTTCCACCCTTAACTATATAAGATATATCAAATGACGGATAAAGACCGATTTAGTTTGATAAAGGTCAAGTCATCAAAACTCTATGCTCCTCAATATTGTTAAATCAACCAGTTTTCTGACTCTACTAGTTTTAGTAGTGAATTATAAAGTCTTTCATTTCTACCAGGACAGTGTCCTGTCTTTAGTGACGAAATATGAATGTTTCAGACTAAAGCAGTGTGGTTGAAGAACTTTCACCACTCTGAATACCTCTTCTTATTGTTCACTCCGCTCCTGCAATGCTGATGGAAATTCTGTTTACTCAAATGAAAATAAAGCACCATTGTTTTACCCCGTTTTACGGACACCTTCTTCCGTTACTCAACAACAAAAATCAAATAAACTGCATGTGTATCTTCATGAAGATTTTTGGCTGAAGTCTATTCTTTTGCGTGATAATGCCTGTTGTGTTCCAATCGAGATAAATTGGTATTTTTCATTGCAGGTGGTCGAGAAAGCCCTGCTATGATGCGCGGTCCTCAAACGACTGAAGAGGGATGGAATCAGGTGCCTCTTTCAAACAAGAATAACAGGTCTATTCAAGTTGATCCTTCAAAACTTAAACTCACAAAGGTATGAATTTGGTATCAGATGACATTTTGTTGTATGAGAATTTAGTAGTCTGTTTAAACTTTGGTTGGTCAGAATTTTAAAAATTGACTTTTCAAATATTCTGCAATTTTATCGAAGACAATGGAACGTTTCGAGTCATCCGGCAAGGAATAAAAACGATGTCTGCCTACTTATCGACAGTTAGCGTCGGTGTGAAACCTTCAATTAACACTCTTAATGGTCTCTTGTCTCAGTCCAGATCACTTTTGGGTATCGAGCCACTCTTTGAATCGTTAATTGTTTTCGTTGTTTTGCTATTGCCTTGTCTTCCTCTGATCTCTAGTTGGTAAAAATTCAGCGATTATTCCCAGAGTTCCTTTAGAATGCGCAGAAAAGTTGACAACCCTTTATAATTTATAGTAGTTGTATTTTAATTATTTCCTTGACGTTTTCCTTTTCTGCAGAGGACAGACTCTCAGAACATTTCACTGGGTCCCGGGGGACGCCCTGGAGCTTGGGCACAAGGCGCAAGTGGAGGCAGCTCGCGTTTTGGTGCAATACCATCAAACGAAGATTCGAGGCAGGGAAACAGGTTTCAAGCCCTCTCTAGCAGTGAGATGCATCGCCTGGAAGGTAAAGGCAGGGCTGGTTCAAGAAGGTGAGCAATTCTCAATGTATACATTAAAGACTAGTACACCGTTGACTTGCTGTAGATGCAAAATAAGGAAAGGAATCCCAGGAAAGAGTTCGCCAGTATATTTCTAAGTTCTTTAACATCTCTTTTCTTCTTGCTAGATAAGGTGGTTATATTAATTTATCTGAATTCGTATGTAATAATCCCGTTGCTTAATGGGAAACTAACTATGTTCTGTCCCTAAGCTTTTGGCTGAGAGCTGACGTGTTCATGATTCCATTGGTTAGGTCATTCAATTATTTCTGTTTGTTCTCTTCTTTCTTAGTGGTCAGCAGTCTGTACACTTCGGCCGTCTTAGTGGATCTTCCTCTGGTCGACGCAATCAACAGCAGTTCACAGACGAAAAAGCAGCTGCTCTTGAAAGTGTGCGCAGGATTACCACTGATCAAGCTAAATCAACGTCACCAACCAACGTAAATAATAATGCATGTCGTCAACTGCATTTAGGTTTTTTACATTGTTTTTGTTCTAGCTGACCCATCTTACAGTTTCCACTACAAGCCACTGGCATTGTCAATGAAATTTAAACCGAAAATCAAATCTTGTAGCATTTAGTATTGAAGCAAATGAAAAATAATTTTCTCTTAATATCTTAGTCCTCGCCAAAGGTCACAGAAGATGGAAAGGAAGAAGATATATCATCAAATGTAACTTCAGGGACAACAGCTGAAAGCGAGCTTGCAGCAGAGCCAACAGACGCTAAAATAAAAAAAGAAACAAAGCTGACCATTGAAGAATTCATGGTTAATCGTGATCTCAAGGTAAGAAAAGTTGCAAGCTTTTTTTCTTACTATTATGGTTCTTGAATATATGAAACATGGCTCTATGATATATGGTTCTATAAAACACCATTCTTGCCTGGGTTGATTCCTTTTAGCAATAGCTACACTTCCTTGCGGGGGCAACATGGGAGAGAAAGAGCTCGTGTAGATCAAAGGAAAGAAAACTCGGGGGCCTGCAACGATATACCAGAATCTAAACGAATTCTCAGGAGAAATAAATACAGTAATAATAAACTATATGGAAATTCGTGCCTTGTAGTAAAAGCCAGGCAGATGAAATTCGTGGCACCCCAAAATCAGCAAAACAAAACATCTTGGCCTAGCCATATGGTAACAACTTAACAAAATGTATCGAAACATCATGAAGCCCCATTTCAGATACTGCTATGTATGGGGCAAAAAGCTGAGGTGGAAACGAAGCTCTAGCTCCTTAACAAATGCAGACCATTTAATGCATTCGCAGCCGCATTGTTCCTGAAACTTAGTTTGTAAACAATAAAAAGCTTAGCTAATAAGCAATAAACAAAATGTGGTTTACAAGTCTTTACATTTACTTTATTTACTTTAAGCATTTTAAGGCAAAAATTGTACCTCCCCAGTGAGAACCCTTTTTGCGTCTTATCTATTTGTGTTATTATAGGCACTTTGCGTGACAATCATGAAAATGCATTCTTTATTAAAAGCTGCTTTTTGTATTCATAGAATTGGCCTAGACGACAGGGCTACAGTACATTTTCGTTGATTTACCAGCCGGGAAATTAATCTTTGGATCCAAAAGATCTGTTTTTTTTTTAATAAAGCTTCACATTTTGACTCCCCATTGTTTTATGCTTTTTTAGGCTTGTGATATCTAGGTAAACACAGGGCTAAATACAACAACCATGAAGATGCCATCAATAATCATAAAATTTACAATTGTTACTGTTGAAAACTGGGCAGTAAACGCATCCAATAAATTTTCAGCTAGTATAAAATTATGTCATATTACATAAGCAACAGCTATGCATACTTTCAATGTAAGCAATAGTTACTACTTCTTAAATCACGAAAATTTTATTCTTTTGAACGTTGACAATTTTAGGAAGCAGAGAATTGTATTCGTGAGATAAACACAATTGCCCAGAAGCATGTCATTGTATCTGAAGCCATCAGCGTTGCCATAGAAAAAAAGGCAGATCAAGTGCAAGCAGTTGGATCATTGTTGCGTGAATTTGTAAAATCTGAATTGATATCTTTAGCAGATTTAAAAAAAGGGTAAGTGGGCGATTATGATGCTATCTTGACAGTATTATCAAACCCTTCCAGCAGTATTGCAAACAATAAACTCTTGGCTATGGTTAAATGCGAAATGAATGATGCGATTATATTTATAATTAATAATGATATTTGATATTAATGATATTATGGGTCTAAGCTGGACCAAACCATTTATTATAGTATTTAGGTTTTTTGTTATATATTTTTTTAACTTGATTCCCCGCATTGGATCGAGATGCGGCTCCTGTAGGACATTCATGGACTTAGCTGTTGAGTATGTTGACTATGTTGTTGACGCTAACAGTTTTGGCATCAATTCTCTCGTTAGGCTTAGTGAAATTCTTGAATTTGCTGATGATATTGCTGTCGATATCCCACACATCTGGACGAATCTTGGAGTTATTTTGGGACCTGTTGTGCACGATTCTTCACTGTCCTTCTCAGAGTTAGAATTGCTAATATACCCCCTCATTAGATGCAACAAAGCCGCACTTCTCATGTCCAAAGTTATTTATGCTGCAGCAAAATTATCTGTAAGTATCTTACCTTTTTCCCAGAGTACAGTTAGTTGAATTTCATTCATCAATATTTATAGCTGGTACATCTTTCAGCAATAGATCGTTATTGAGAATGATCTACATAACAAATAAAGCTGTTGATGCAAGGATTGATATTTTGGCGTTTCGCCAGGGCTATCCTAGTCAAAGATTTTAACTACTCGGTGCTAATTTTGTTGTTGTTATGGTATTCGATTATAATTTAAATTTTAGGCAAACGAAATGTTTCCGTTCAGTAACTTCAATTAAGCTGTCATACAAGCGATTGATTACATGATAAATATATAATTAATGGATGAGTACACTAAAGAACTTGCCACGTAATTTTTCAAATCGTTTTCAGCACTGCTGAATACGTCATCAGATCCTTACCCACAAATATATCAATGACCCGCAGAGACACACAATACCTTAAGAAACTTAATGTAATTTACATATAGGTGTGCTTTCTTCAGCCCATTGCTCTGTTTATTCACATGGCAAAGCAATTCCAACTACTTAATCACTCACTCAGTTCGCAATATTCACGTGATGATAGCTACGTGAAATGTCATTTTATTGGGATTATTCTCCCCATGCGTTTTTCGCTTTCATTGACTGATCATTTTGCATTTTAACCCGTCGACTAGTCAGCATGATCTATTCGATTCTATCCAAATAATTTAACCTATCGGTAAGCATCGAATTTTCGCTTCATTTGATTGCTACCCGAAGAACACTGATCAGATAACCGAATAGCGATTATTCGACCTCTGCTTCCAGGCCTTATGCCGCGACATTTGACATAACTTTTTGAATTAAAGTCTTAAATTTCGTTCTTTACCGATCATCCTGGTTTTTGCATTGTTGGAAGTGATGATGAGATAAGTGCGAATTGAAATTCAATTTTGTGGCGTCATTACCAGGACAGATTCGAAGAAAATTAATGGCAGTGGAAACATGTTTGGAACGTTTTCCATTCGGAGAACCCTCGTTTTTCGCAACGGCACAGCAACATTAATTTCTGTATATGCCCTAACAAATGTGCCATCAAATAATTGGGCTAGCTTTGCAGGAAAGAGGAACAGCTGCTGTTTACAAATGAGTAGTGTCCCGATTTTACCTCTGCGCTATCAGATCGGCGTCAAGAGCATCCATCGTCCAAAGATGGCGGACAGCTGTGAGCATGAGTCAGGTGAGAAGAACATAGATGGGAGATGATTGAGCACCAAATGGAATAAGTTGTGTCAAGAACCACCACACTTGTTTTGTAAAATATCGACATAATTTTTCAACCTCCATTTTTGTCGAGTCCTTATCCAGCCAGATCTTATGACCCAGTGGTAGCTATAAACATTTTGGAGGACTTCGTTCATCAAAATGTAAGTAAAATACTACTATTTACCAATTAATGTTGCCGAAACTAAGGGATGCAACGCTGACACCGCCACTGGCCAACTTAGTAAGTTTTAAATACATGATATTTTTGTTATACTTATAGTTATACTAAGGCAAAGTCTAAGCAAAGGCAAAACCTCGTCTACTTCTATGTTGCAATAATTACGTTTTTAAATAATGTTTGCGAAAACTTTTCTAGTTAATTGAACGCTCTAATACCGACCATTTATAACTAGATAAAGTGACAAAACAAATTTAGTAATTTTTGCATAAAACCTATCATCTTGAAACCTCTTTATCTAATCAATAGCTTTGCCAAGGATATCATGCATGTGCCTTAAATATTTTATATCTTTGTACTTTGAATCTTACAGTATCCACAAAGCCAAAGCAAATGCTTCAAATACCAGTGAGAATGAAAAGTGGCAAAAGAAGACCCACAACATGCAAAACTTCAATTAGGTCAAAGAATATGTCGAAGAGTTACAGAGTGCATATTTTGCAAAGTTTGCTAGTGGAAAATATAAGCAAAAATTTAAGGATAATTAGGTTCATCTGTAAATGCATGCTATTGTAAATGCCATATTAATTGTAGTGGCACAACATAACATAGCTAGTATGAATAAATTAAATTACTATTGGAACACCGATGATTTCAAATAACTTATATATAACTGACATCAGCTGACCCTCCTCCTGACCTGCCTTACACGATTGGCAATTTATATAGGTCGGGAAATTGCCAATTCTAAAAATATCAGTTTATTGCTAAATCCCCATCTAAAGCTGCTGATATCATATTTGATTGTTTAAATGTGCAAAGTGTGTTGTCTGATTTGCAAGCTCAGTTTCGTTTCTGCAAGAGCGTACATTAAGGTTAAATTGTTTCGCTATTTCACTATTGACAAAAACTGAGAAGTTGGATAAAAATCACAATAGTCATTTGCCTATACTATTTGTATATTATATATTCATTGAGAAATTCGAAAATATAGTAGACTCGAGTTAACGTTTCGCTTTCGCTTCATCAGAAATAAACTTTACAATAGTTTGGGGCCTCCCTATAAACCTAAATTACAATGGGGTCACATGGGAGCAACAACCTAATATGACCTGGTGTGGTCGGTAATGTGACCTGATGTGGTGGGTAGGCCGGTTATTTCCAATTGTGGTGCCGCCACTGAGCACATTTCGGAGTTCTTGGATCATCATCTTAACCCCCTCGTTAGTAATACAGAATCTTATGTTAAGGACACTAATCATTTTTTGTTGTTGTTGGCGGGTTTAGGGGAAATTCCTGATGATGCTTTGCTGTGTACAGCTGATGTCGTAGGCCTCTATCCTGGCATTCCCCATGATGGAGGTTTAGAGGCAATGCGACATTCGTAGACAGCAGCCAAACCCAGGAGTATCCACAGGTTTGTTGGTAAATTTGGCTAAGGTTGTTCTGGATAATAATGTTTTTAAGCAGAAATTAGGGACGGCCATTGGTACTAAGTTTGCTCCGGCGAATGCTAATTTGTTTATGGCTGATTTTGAGAGGAAGTTGTTGGAAGGTAGCGTGGATAAGCCATTGGTCTTGTTTAAGTATATCGATGATGTTTTTTTATCTGGACTCATGGCTAGAGTAAACTGGATGGTTTCCTGGAATATGTCAATAATTTCCATCAGACTATAAAGTTCACTTCTGAGAGTTCCAGAGATAAGGTTAGCTTTTTAGATGTAAGGTTGTTAAGGAAAGGGTGTGCCTTGGAGACGGATCTCTACTGCAAACCGACTGATACGCATCAGTATTTGCACAAGGGGTCTTGCCACCCATGGAACACTAAGAAGGCTATACCGTATGGTCAAGCGCTTAGGATACGTAGGATTTGTCCAGATGATGGTGGCTTTCAGTAAAAGATCAGAAGAATTGGTTGGATGGTTAACTAATAGGTTTTACAAGGAATATAGTCAATTCTAAGTTTGATTGTGATTCGTCTGGTGTCGTGTACCTTTTAAATTGTAAGGTTTGTGGGATGCAGTACGTAGGTAGCACGTTCATCCCTTTCCGCACTAGGTTTAACAATTATAAGTCGTGTAGTGGCAGGTTTGATAAGGGAGAACTCGTTAATCGGGCGGATTTTTTTAGGCATTGGAGGTAGGACATCATAGTTTTCTTAAGGACGCTACGTTTCAGGTTGTCGATAGGTTGTTTAAAGACTCTAGGGTTAGGGATGGTTTTTGGCAGTTCAAGTTGGATACTTTTGCACTTAAGGGGCTCAATGTCAGGCTTGTGGATTCCTAGATCTACCGCTCCTCCGCGGTTTAGTATTATTTTTATTTCGGTGGCAGATGTTCTCCATTTCTTTTCTTGTCTGTCTTTGTGTATGTCAACGTATCACACCTGTACTTATCGTGTGTGTCATCTGCTTGTTAACCTCTAAATTTTCCTATAATTTCGTTTTGATACTTTCCCCTTATACTTTCGGGGGCAGACAGCATCACTCATCTGCTCCTCTTCACACCTCCTTTATTCTCTATTTTTTTCTTCTTTTTCTTTCGGCCCTCTGCCCTTTTAATAAATTTTAATTTACATATTGTACTAGGTAAGTTTATTTCCGATGAAGCGAACGCGAAATGTTAACTTGAGTCTACTATATTTTCGAATTTCTTTATTACATTTATATAGTTTATGGTAATGAGCTTATGATTTATCGTTATATATGCAGTGTATAGCTATGTATAAAATGTAATCAAATTAATATTTTGTGTTCTTTTTGTCTTTCGTCCATCTCTCTGTTTTAAAATGAGCACAACTTGCGACAGAACGGCATTTGCCAATTTCGCACTGGAAACAGGATCACCGAGATGAAGAACATGTATCGAATGTTAGATAGTACAAAAAGAATACAAGAGCCCTACGAAGAGAGGGAGGGTTTTGTTGGGTCATGCCTAGAGGGTTCAGAGCTTCCTGCAAAAAAACTCCTTTTCTCCCTTTTTGAGTAAAACTCGTTTAAAGCTTTTAAAGGTCACAGCCATAAAAAATTCAATTAAATACAAACTGGGACCCATGTAGGAAGTGTATGTCCGCCATTATTTGTCACATCTTGCGAAGTACATGATCAGATTCGGAATCGCTATGTTGCAAAGTACTATTGCAAGAAATCCCTTCTTGTTGGTGATTGGTCTGGGCAAGGCCGTAGGGGAGTTGCTGTTGACTATTCAAGCCATACGATAGCGAAAACTGTTGTGTAGTCACAATTGTCTGCTGCCTTCCACAATCTTTTCGATCTCGCTTTTCATTTGTTATTTCTTCCTTTTTTCAGTCCAATTCAGCAGTTGCTGTGTTATGGAAAAGTTCGGGTATGAAATGGGAAACACTACTGGGAGATGAAAGTGATGTAGACAATTTTATCTCCAAAAACGTAAGTTAAATATTAAACCTTTTATTTTTACCCTGGTTAACCACAGCATACTCAAGAGAGAAGAACACCACCACAGGAGCCGGGTATCAGAATTAAAAAAACTATGGAAAACATGCCGCTAATTAAGTAAGAACTGCAAAGCTATTCTAAAAGCCCGAGGAGGCGAGAAAAAATTTGACCCCGTTCGCACGGTTCCGGGTGAATATTTGTACGGATGAGAATTAGTGCGCTTACATGGGACCATAGTCAAATTCGTACACTTAAGCTTCCCGTTTACACGAGACCATTTTCCTGCCTTTTGACGTAAATTTGTTATGTTGTTGTGTTGTTATTTAAAGGTTTTGAATAGACTAGCCCCCAAGGGTCTTTCAGCTCTTGCGTTACAAGTAGTTAAGACTGTCTTCAGTTTTATTCGAAGTTAAGTGTTATGAAAACCAGACAGTTGTTTTTCATGTCTCTTTGGCTAGGCCAGAGCATAATATTTTGGCGCTGCGAGTAGGATTTCCGACGATAATAGCCCTGCACAGGCAGGACGAGCTTCTGTGTCAAGAAGAGAGCCGAATATCGGTAATCCTGAGGAATTAAACAAAAGAAAAGACATTGATAGCTACGTTGCACGTGCTAAACTTTTTTTGACAGTTTAAAAAATGGCCGAACTGATCAATTCTTGCTTTTCGTTGGACACGGTTCTCGCGATGAGTTAGCAACGCTCTGTTCACCAGAGGGACCAAAAAAGTGAGTTGCGTCATGTAACCTCATTGATAAGCGTAACGACAGAGCCAGTGTCAACTTCCAGAATGGTCGCTTGTCTGTTAATTATAACTTCAACTGATGCAATCATTGAAATGAACGGCAACGGCAATTGCCATATGCGATGAAGAAGAAGGTAGAGAACGAGCTTAATCGTTTGGAGCAGAAGGGAATCATTACGCTAGTACAGATCGTACAGCTCCTGTCATTCCAGTCTTGAGCGTGATGGATCAGTATGATTACGTGGTGACTTTTCAGTATCGATTAATCCTAATATGGAAGTGAATTAGTATCCTCTGCCTCTACCAAATGAAATGTTTACAAACTTGAATGGTGATGTGTTGTTTAGCAAGCTTGAATTTTCTGATGCGTACTTACAAACGAATATCAGAAGTTAGTGGTTATTGATATGCAAAAGGGAATTTTTCCAGTATTCTAGATTACCTTTATGTTATTTCACGTCAAGGTATACACCCAACTCCAAAGAAGATAGAAGCTCTACACAAAATTGCTGAGCCTATAAATGTCACTAAGCTGAAGAGTTTTGGTGGTTCATTTTGCCAAATTTTTGCCTAGGATACTTCATAAGATAAGCCCGCTGTCTTATTGATTGCTTGTTCGTGAAGGCTTGATTTGGCGAAGACATTCTTAGCAATTGAAATTTCGAGTAAGAGCAAAAGGCATTGGACCATGAGGAAGTTGATTTACCGTTTCCTTCATTAATGCGATGGTGATGCTACGAAGGTTCCAGAGACCAATGCGGAGGAATATTTATCAGGTACCATGTTAACAGTGGTCTGCTAATATTCCACACCGGAAATACTGACATTTCATACCTCGATGCGGTGCTTCTTCATAGTAAATGAAACCTAAATTTAAAATTTTTGAATTCTCCATGAACTATGTGATTGGTTAAGGCAGTGGTGACGTGCCGTGATATAGAGCAAATTAAAAGAAGAAGAATGAGGAGAGATGTGAATATTATGTGGTGTATGTAGGTCAAACAAGTGTAGAGAAATGATAAAACATGAATATAAATGACATATTAAAGGTGCTGGTTGACGACAAATATAAAGAAAAATCGTGGCTTGAAAATTTATATGAGTGATAAAATGAAAACAAATGATCAATGAAAATGAGTATTGATGTGATAGATGGTATAGTTAAATGGGTGATGGCAAGGAAGGGATGTGGAAGGGTGAGCGGTCGGTTGTTCTGTTCATACCATGGGTCTCAAGGGTATTAGCCAAATAACTGAGATATTGTTGTTTGGCTCGTCTAACACTTGTCTCGTTGTCCTGTATCTACAGGATGGGTATTTTAAAGTCCTGGTGTGTTGAAGTAGTCAGTGGTCAGATTTTTTCGTCTCTTGTTGATGTCGCCTGGTTGTCTCGTTGTTCGTTGGGACATTTATTGACAGTTTTTGATGTTGTTCTGTGGGCTTCTGGTACATTGTATAACGTAAATAATGTTTCTGGAGTTGCAGTAAAGTTGCTGTTTAGCGTTAAAAGTTTTGTTGGCGGCATAAAATGAGTGGTGGCTTGTTCTAGTGTGTGATTTCATGTGCAGCCGTGTCTTTGAGAAGGAATTGCTAAAAAGGAATTATTTTATATGTGATGACAAAACTCTGGGATGATATGTGATGTCAAAAGGTGTCAGTTGTTGTTTCTTTTTTTGTCTGGCATAAAGGCTGTTTGGTCTTGTTTTGTTGTGTCTTCGTTCAGTGCGTGTTTATGTTTGTATCTTGTTGTTGGCGAGTGTCTGTGGGTGTGATGTGCACGTTAGGTGGCATTTCGTTGTTGGAACTGTGGCGTCAAAAAAGCTGATCAAGGTCGGGGAAGGGTCATTGGAGTCGTATGTATGGTTGAGTTGGTCAATAAACTCGCT